>JAASFT010000089.1:0-43378 GCA_023333885.1 Globisporangium parvum
CGCTCGGCATCGAGAAACTGCGTGAGCTCTTCGACAAAGCGCGCTTTGTCGCGCTGTCCCTGCTGCTTGAACGGCTCTTGCTCGTCGCGTGGCAAGTCGCGCCACTTGCGCGCGACGTACGCCTCTTCGTCTGGCGTGAGCGCTTCGCCTTCTGCCGCGCGCTCGCGCACGAGCTTGGCTTTTGCCATGTGGAAGAGCGACGGACCGTGGTGCACGCCGCGAGGGTACGCAGGGTCGCGCTGGTGCGCCTGCGAGCCTTTCTGCTGCGTCTTGAGGCGCTCAAACTCTTCGGTGTCGCGGATGAGCCACCCGAGCTTCGACAGTGTGCACTGCGTCACTGGCTTCTCAAGCGAAGGTACTGCTGCTGCCGATGACGTAGAGGAAGACGCGGCTGCGCGTGCAGCGAAATGGTCGGCAGGGTCGAACGGCAAGTGTCCGCGCACGACCGCGAGGTACTCCTTCTGCACGCGCTTCTCGCGAAAGAGTCGACACGCGAGCGACGTCGCACTAGCACAGCACGCAAGCACAAGATGGATCGAGTCAGTCCGGCCATCGCGCAATCAATAGATCGAGAGAGAGAGAGAGAGACGCGGACGCACTCGCGCGCGACGCCAACGCAGAGGAGACCGGAGGTGGCAAAGTCGAGTTGGTGGATCCACCGAAACTTGGGGACGTCTGGGAAGTCCCGCGCGAGCTGCGAGTGTGACGCACAGACACTGGGGCGTGAGGACGGGAGTAGGCAATAGGGTGGCGAGCAGAGCTCGCTTGGAAAGAGGCGTACCGCTTTCTCGATCGTGACTTCAAAGTCGCCGTCGAGGCGCTCGTCTGCGCCTTTGTTGAGCACGAGGAAGTGCTTGTCTTTCGACACGACGCGCAGCTGGAGCTCTGCGAGTGTCTGCGGACCGCCGCGCCACTCGATGAAGCCCTGCGGCTCTGTCGACGTCTCTTGGTGCTGCTGCTGCTGCTCCTGAGCAGAAGCACTGGTGGCAGGTGCTGGCACGTCGTCCAAGTGCCGCTGATGACGTCGAGCGCGATCGACCTTCACTGCTGCTGGTGCTGCTGCAGCACTTGCGCTGTCTGCAGTAGTAGCTGCAGCAACGGGCGTTGAGCTCATTGCAGCAGGTAGTAGTGCGTGGCGGTGCGCACCGAGAGAGCAGCGACTTGGACGTCGCGCAATGCGTCTTGCCCACGTGCCAAGCATTAGCTGAGTGACACGCTTCAGCGGTAGTGATGAAACCCAGGGTATTTGTCAATCAACGACGTCTTCCCTTGATTTCATCCCTATTGCATTTGCATGATACTCCTGGCCTTGGCTTTGTTCGAGCGAGGCGCGCATGTTGGTGCTGGACATGCGCACGCTCTTGGCATGTTGGCATGGAGCGCCGTCTGAAATGGCGAACGTCACTGAGCCATGGCACGATTCGACGTGCCTCGCAGACAACCTCAAGTACCCAAGCGACCATTGCGCTCAACAGTGTCGATCAGGCATTCGACAGTTGACAAAGTTGAGATGCAAGAGAGCTTCGACACGCTTGTGAAGGTTCCTCCAAAGTGCCCACCCGAGTGAAAGTCCGGACTAGGTAAACCCTTTGAGATGCATGTTAAATAGCGTAGGTGGTAGTACTTGGCGTTCGGGAAGTGGAAGAGGATGGCGTACTACTGGAGCGTAAAGTATGAACCAATCACTTCAGTCTCGCACCGCACGGCGATGAGGAGGATGTGCATGAGCCAGAACTCGAGCGACGTGGCCGACGAGCTCGGGACAAAGCCGCCGAACGAGTTGCGACAGAGGTCGCTGGTATCGCCGGCGTGCTCGTAGAGACCCCAGCTAAAGACGTCGCCCCAGATCTCGCGCTTCGTCGGTGCGAATGGCGACGTCGATGCGAGCGCTCGCGTCTCCGTGGCGCTCGCACGCGGCGCTCGGAGCCGCGTCGCCGGGTCGAGCGAGTGGAACAAGAGCATGTACCCAGTCTCGATCTGCACGAGCGACGCGAGCACGAGCGCTTTGATCACAATCCCTTGCCCCTCGCGCTCGATCGTGCGGTAGAACACGACGTTGTTCGCATCCACGCGCTGCACGAGGTGGAAGCGAATGGCAATCGCCGCGTTGTAGATCCGGTTCACGCCCGCCTCGGTCGAGAGGACGCTCCACATTGTCGTCGCAACGTCCTCGGCGGTGCGACTGAACGTCTTCTCCAAGAAGAACTTCATCGTGTCGCCGTCGACTTTGCGACGATCGCGCCAGCCAAAGACACTTGCGCCGGTCGTGACCAGGTTCTGCGTATCGCGGAACGCCATGATGCGTGTGTACGCGTCTTTCACGACAGCGAGGCACTCGGTCTGGGTCATCGGCGTGATCTCAATCGCTGGCTCCGATACAACGCCAGCGGACGCATCGGCGGATCGGCGAGGTGACTGCGGAGACGACACTGTCGGGCGAATCGAAGCGAGGTCTGCGACGCGCGCGACTTCCTCTTGCTCGCGGAGCTCTTCGTCCAAGAGAATGCCCACGCGCGTCCGAGCTTTCGACTGGTCGGCGGCGGTCGCTCGGAGCGCTTCGTTCTCGTGCCGCAAGTCGTGCTTCGAGATCGCCAGTGCCGTGTACTTGTCGCGCAGCGCTTCAAACGGCGACGTCGAGAGTGCGTGCTGTGCTGCGTACTTGCGCCGGCCTTCGAGCACAGCGTGGAACTCGTCCTGGAGCTTCTCGGCTTCGTCACGGAGCTCATTGATCGTGTCCTAGAAACGCAGCGAGCGAGAGAGTGAGACGAGCATCAGTGAGAGAGAAGCTCCAAGGTCCAAAGATGCCAGCGTCTCGAAGATCGGACGACTGGCACTGCAAGACGTACGATCTTGCGGTAGTACGATCGCTTCACGAGCTGTCGCTGCTTCACGCGCTTCTCCGACTCCGTGAGCGGCGCAAAGCCTGTGCGCGTGCGGCGGCGCCGCGCACCAGCCGCAGCTGCTGTGTCGCCTGAGCCAGTCGCTCCACTGCTCTCGGCAGCAGAAGCTGACGCTGAAGAGAGCGGTCGCTCGCTCAGTGCGTCGTTGGCATGGGGCTCGCTTGGGAGGCTCTCGTGGAACCCCACGTGACGTAGCTGCTGGTCGGAGCTGCTCGGTCGGTCAGTGTCGAGCTCGTGGATGATGCGGCGGAGTGAGAGGTCCTGCGTTGTGGCGCGCGGCGCGTCGTGACGCTGCTGCCTAGGAGCAAGCGATCGAGAGAGAGAGAGAGAGAGCGAAGAGTGTTCGTGTGAGGAGAAGACGGCCAGGACACACGCACACGCACATCGTGTAAGCAGGGATGTCGACTCACTGCTGTGCAAAGCGGTCGAGCGACGCCATGTCGAGCTTGCGTGTGCGTGCTGGCGGTAGTGACTGCGACTGTGGCGACGGGTCGTCGTTGCGCATCGCGACATCGCGGTCATGCGCTGGGACGGCCAAGAGCTCGGCAATCTTCATCTTTGCCGCGGTCGAGCAGGCTCACGATGCGAACGCTCGCGCCTTGTGTGTGGTGATGCAGACTGCTGAGAGGAGGGGCTGTGCTGCGCGGCGCACTATAGTTAGCGCTCGTTGGTCGTCGACGTCGAGTTCGTGTGTGCGTGTGTGCTGCTGCTGCTGCCTCGCACCGACGTCTTCTTCTTCTTCTGTGAGCACGCGGGGGCTTTGCTTTGCCTGCGTGTGCGTACGCTCGCTCGCTCGAGCGCGATGAGCTGATCTGCTGATAAGCATGCAGGGGTGTGCGATCGTCTTGTGTGTGCTCGATAAAGTAAGAGAGGGAGCCCACGCAGCGAAGCTCGAGACGGAGCAAGTGCACGTCCCCGATTATAAAAACAAGGAGGAGAATAGGGTGCCACTGTAAAAGCGGCGTGTTCGATTGCTTAGAGATTTGCATTGAAAAAGACAGTGCGGCTGTCCAGACCTCGTGCACCAGAACTCCCATGTCGTGGCACAGCGCACACTGAACGAGCTTCGAAAGCAGCAACGAGCGCCGCTCGCGACGGAGTGACGCGGATTGCCAACGCAACTATCGTCGCAAGGCAGTGCGAGCGAGTAAGCTTGCACCGAAAACACGGAGCTCGCTCGCTTGTGTCGACAAATGAATGCGAAGTGGGCATGTCGTTGAGGCTCGCGTGATGTTGTCGCGCCGGTTTAGTGGATTTCAACTGCGATGGACCGCAAAGAAGGGCATTTCCACTGCTTCGTGCACATCAGTCTGCTAGCACAATGCAAGGCTCATGAACGTCCTTGACGTCGAACTGCCAGTGCTCACACTCGGCCTGCGCACGCATGGAGCCTTGATCGCGTCGGAGCCGCATCCGAACGAGCGCTTGCTTCCCTTCTCAATATTTGAGCAGATCAATCACGAGCGAGCGAGCGAGCCAGTGATTGTCCTCGATCGGCAGCTGGCAGATGCTGATGCTGATGCTGATGCGACTGCTGCTGTTGGCGTGAACGAGCGATCAGGACGCATCGGAACTGGCCACTGCACAGCGAAATGCTGCGCTGGAGGATCACGCCAAGTGCATGCGAGCAAGTGCCAGGTTTGACGAATGGCGCCAACGCGAGGCAGGGCACTCGGGTGGCTGTGCGCAGAAGTGCACGAGCGCCTTCACCTTTCTCGCTCGGCTCCTCGTGGGCTTGCTATTGCTACCAGAGCCCTGAAGAGTCTTGATCACCTGCCTCAAACTCATGGACGTCGTCGAGCATCCAGTGCGTCTAGCAATAGTTCTAAAGCGTGCTAAAAACAAGGTAGATCGATTGATTCAGCTCTGAGTCAAGTGCCTGAGTCTGATGACATGTTCAGCAAGTCGATTTGCAAAAGCGCTTGATCACTCGCTCACTCGATGATGGCGCTCCGAGCGTCGTCGTCGCCGCCGCAGTCGCCGACAGCAGCAACTTCTGCGCCAGTCGCAGCGCGCAAGACGAGCGCTAGTAGTGGCGCTGGCGCATGGACGATCCCTGTCGACCCAAGCATCGTGCTCGTCGATGACGTCAAAGCGCTCAAGCAAGCCGTGCACGACGTGCGTCGCTTCGTTTGAGCTCCTGTCTGATCAGCACAAGCGCGCATGCACTCACCCGTCACACTGCTCACATCTGCACTCTGTCACTCTACGAATGGGCTCGTGCCGATGCGCGCGCACGATGTGTGCAGGAGATGGAGCAGATCGGCTGCGGCTACTTTCAGTACCGCACCGTCGCGTACGTCCATGCATCTCTCTATCATGTTGCCACAACACGCGCTGCTACTCCTGCTCGTAGCTCTCTCTCTCTCACACACACACTCGCACACACACGCTACCACGACCGTGTGCTCATGCGCAGGATCTTGGGTCTTGGGAACGTCGCAGACGCAGTTGAGATCCTCGCCATTGGCTACATCCTGGCTGTGTACGAAGACACGGAGGGCAAGATCTCGCCGTGGGAGTCGAGTACGTCACGTTCTCTCGCTCTGCTGGTCCTTCGTACGTACCACATCCAAGCGGCACCTGCAGCACTTTGATCTGACACTGTGCCTCGTGCGTAGGCTTCTTGACCGCTGCAGTGTTTGCCGGTATGCTCATTGGCGGCATGCTCGGCGGTGTCCTCGGCGACCTCTACGGCCGCAAGCCTGTGCTCCTCACGACACTGGCGATCAACGCTGCCGCAGCGTTCCTCTCGGCGTTCTCGACGTCGATCTACTGGCTCATCCTCTTTCGTACAGTCGCAGGGCTCGGCGTCGGCGGCGTCGTCTCGTCGCTCTTTGCGCTCTGTCTTGAGCACGTCCCAGTGTCTGCGCGCGGGCGCTGCGTCACGATCCTCTGCTCGTTCTGGATGGTCGGGTCGGTCCTCACCGCCGGCACGGCGTGGATCATGCTCGGGAACAACGCCAGTGGTGAGCGCATCCTCGACCTCTCGTGGCGCTGGTTCGCTGCAGTCGTCGGCTTGCCGTCGTTCGTGTGCTTCCTCCTCACGCTGTGGTACGTCCCCGAGAGCCCGCACTTCCTCGCGAGCCACGGCCAGTGCCAAGCCGTCTCGGACGTGCTCCAGTACGTCCACCGAACGCAAAAGAGTGCGCGCCACGTGCAGTTCCAGTTCACAGACAGTCTTGCGGCTCAGAAAGAGCAGCAGCTCCAGCTCCAGCAAGCGTCGTCAGGATCCTCGCCACATCGCCGTTCTGCGCTAGACTCTGAGCGCATGCGCGGCGTTGCGCGGCTCTTCCATCGACCGCAGCTCGCAACGACGCTCGTGCTCATGCTCTGCGCCTATTGCCTCAGCTTTGGCTCGTACGGCCTCTCGACCTGGATCGCAAAGCTCTTCCAAGCCGTCGGGCTCTCGAATCCATTTGCGAACGCGTTCCTCTTTGCCGGCGCGAACCTCCCAGGGAACATCGTCAGGTGCGTCGTGTCGCCTTTGCGGCGATGAGACTGCTAGGTGAGTGACCTACTTGCGCACAGTGCGCGTACTCAGCGAGTTCGTATGCCCTGTCCTCCTGCTGGCTGCTGGTGCCCTAGTGTGTTCTTGATCGACGTGATCGGACGCAAAGAGCTCCTGTCTGGCGCGTTCTTCGCTGCCGCGTCCTGTACGTTGCTCTTTGCGTTCAACGTCGAAGGCTCCGCGACAGTCGTCGTGATCGTCTCGTGCCTCTTCAACGCCTGCACCACGGCCGCATGGAACGCCGTACGTCCCTCAGCCTGTCGAGGCGTCCTAAAGGAGACGGCCGCCAGCTACTGACGCCCTTGACGGCTCTCTCTCTCTCGCTGTGTGGCTAGTTTGGCGTGCTCTCAGCTGAGAACTTCCCGCTCGAAGTGCGTACGACGGGCATCTCGATGGTCAACTGCTCCGGCCGCATCGGCGCCATCTGCTCGCAGTTCGTCAATGGCTTCCTCGTCGGTCCACCGCCGCACATTGAAGCGCTCTTGCTCGTCGTCACGAGCGTCATGGTCGCTGGTGGCATTGCGTCTCGGGGTGTTGCAGGACCCCGTGGCGACGACGCGAGTCATCCAAGCCACGCGTCGTCGCCGCGCGCGAGTGGACTTGGCCACAAGCGTCTCACTGAGATCGGCGATGTCGACGACGACGAGGACGACCTTGGACGAGCAGTTCGCCTCAAAGCCAGCGAACGGACCGAGTGCGAAGCGACAGCCGATGTTGACGAGGATGAGGACGATGAGAGCTGCGAGAGTCCACATGACGAAACGCTGCGGTGTCTCCACAAGAGCGAGCGGCCGTCGCCCTAGCGTCTTCATCGCACAGCGACGACCGCGAGCTGAGTAGCCACCGCAGAACGAGCGCGTGCATGCGAACGTGTCCATACAAGATACATCGAATCGCGCCGCGATGTCCTCTTACTACGTGCGAGCTCGGGTCTTCGACTCTCCAAGTCGTTGTGTCTGAGTACAAACAGCGTCGTCATCGCAAAGCGTTGCCAGGCATACGGCAGTCCCGCATCTCTCTCGATCTCGATCTTGTCCGTTCTCGAGCGAGTCGTGGAAGTGTCCGTCCCAGTCTCGCTCTCTACTGCGCTCGCGCTGTAAGAATGCTGCGTATGGCTCGCGCCAAGTCGTTCGATGCTTGTGAGCTAGTCTCCATCGACGACCTGATGAGAGAGGATCCATCAGGACCACGAGTGGCGTCGTATCTACGGCGTCTTGTTGCTTCTTCAGGTTGCGATCGCGTGTGTCCTTTGAATCTGCAGAGGTGCGCTCGCGTGACAGCAGCCCGCGTCATGGGAGCCCAACGTCACGCACGTCTGCTGACATGTCACGACACGCAGGTGCGAGCCTTTCGCGTCTCGTACAGAGTGCTGTAGAGGCGCTTCGTAGCAGCAGCAGCCGCAATGGCCGCACGACTGACGGACTTCTGCAGACTGTAGCAACCCGGTCATCTATCTACAACTGACTCTCCTGCGAGTCAGACCGGCAGTCAGATCTACTGTCAGATACATGCCGCTCCTGCGCCGCTCGCTCAAGGCGAGCAAGCAGGGCGTAGAACGAGGGGAGTGAGCCACTGTCTCCCAGCTTATGCGCTCGCGCCTCGAGCTGCTGCTTGGCGCGAGCCATCGCCATCCAAACGATCGATCTTCTTGGCCATCGCCATCCAATTTCGTCTTTTTCGGTCGCGCCGTCCGTCTCTTCACAGAGTAGCACCACGACTGTACATGAGGCAGACACCTCACGTCCAACGTGACGTACGTACAGATCTGCTGCTTCGCCTTCTGTCTCTTCATCGCTCTGCCCCGCTGCTACTGCGATCGAATGACTGACTGAGCGTGCTCGTGTCCAAGCTGGTGGTCGTCGCAAGTGTGAGCTTTTCGTTTCGAGACCGATGCGAGGCTTCGGGAGACACAGGTGGGCAGTCCACACTCTACGTGACCGACTCTCTCGCTCACTCACGCACGACTCCAGCAGATGCAGTCACGACGTGCACGTTCACGTTGACACCAACGACCTGCTTCCATCCATCCGCGCGCTTGCTCGCTCACTTTTGCACTTGCCAGCCATCGAGCACACGAGCTCGTCGTCGAGCTCTCGCTACTCGCGTCGTCGTCAACCACAGCGTCAGCCTCAACGCAACAAACTGAGCAATGCGCACTCGCAACGATCGTCAGCGCAGTTCACGTGCATCGTCGCCACTCCGGACACTGTATGGACCTCCGAGCCCACGAAGCGCACTGCTGGCGATGCAGCGACCGCAAGACCGAGCGTCGCGACGACGCACATCCACGACGCTCGAGTCGCAACGACACCCTGTAGTTGACAAGGAGCGAGAGCACCAGCGCCGCCAGAGTCGGCACCAACGACACCGCGCGTCAACTGCTGCTGCTGCTGGGCAAGACAGCCACAGCATCCATCTCGAAAGTGCACCGTGGCTCGGACACGAGCGACAGCACGTTCAGCGCACGCTGCCGTCGGCGCCAACGCAACCAACTACGAGCCACCTCCAGCAGCAGCAGCTGGAACGCCATGCTACCAAAGGAAGTAGCACCCAAAACACGCAGGCGACGTCGCACTCGACTGCGGGCTCGACCGACTCGATGATGACCGACAGCACGCGGAGCTTGCTGTACGAGAAAGCAGTCCAGATCAGCCACACGCTCGTGCGGCGCGCGCACCAGACGATCAAGAGCGTCGAGCGCAGTCACGCGCTCGCACACGGCGCCTATCGACCGTGCGGCAGCATGGACGTCGACGGCTACCGCTTCCTGCACATGTCGAAAGGCGGCGTCGCAGTGTACGAAGACGCGACGTCGATTCGCCTCGAGCAGCGCAAGACCTCGTCGCGGCCGCGCTTCATTGGTGTCTTGGCAGTGAAAGCGACGCTCGACGAGTTCGTCGATACGTTTGGCCGCGCGAGCAGCGCTCCTGGCGGCGCGAGTCCGCTCCATGCCGACACACCGTCGTGGCGCCAGATGCACACGATCGCGGACGAGCAGGATCGCCACATGAGCGTCAAGTGGCTCGCGATGCAGCCGACGTGGACTGGCTCGCTCGCGCGGCGTCGCGACTTTGTCGTCCTCGACTGCGAAGAGACGTTCGCTGCGACGCGCCGCAACGCACGCCGCGATGCGCGCGGCTGGGTCCAGATGATGCACTCGGTGCAGCTTCCGTGGTGCCCGCCGCTCGAGAAAGTCTCGAGCATCGTCCGCGGGAGCATGTACCAGACCGGGACTGTCGTGCTCGAGTCGGACGCGTCGCCCGAGTGGCTCCACATCGTCTCTGCTGTCGAGCTCGACATGAAAGGGAGCATGTCGGACCGCTCGCAGCGCGCGAACGCGCTCCGTCGACTCGCGAGTCTCGATACGATCGCGCCGACGCTCGTGCAGCAGCGCCTCCAGCGGCTGTCGCTCATGCAGACGAAGCAGTTCCACGCCATGAAGGCGCCGAGAGAGACGCACTGCGTCATGTGCACGCAGCGCATTGGACTCCCGAGTCTCCGTCGCCACCACTACTGCCGCAAGTGCAGCGCCAGCGTCTGCGGCGATTGCAGCCGCAGCTGCGAGCTCGCCTCGAGCGCCAAGAACCGGAGCAAGAAGAAGGCGCGCGTGTGCGGACTGTGCCTTCGATCCGCGCGCTCGAGCTCGCTCGCACACGAGATCGACGAAGTGACTGAGCGCATCCTCGTTGCTGCGCGCGAGCAGCACGCACGTGGCGAGGTCCGGGCGTCGCGAGCTTCTCCTCCGATCGTCGCAAGAGCGAGCCGCCCTCGCAGCTCGCGAGCGCAGAGCGAGCGTCCAACGTCGGGGACAGCGCAGCCTCGCATCAGTCGGTACTTTGACTTGCCAATGGATCCTCGCGAGCTCGATACGCGCGGCAGCACTGACGGCAATGGCGACGGCGGCGCCGGCAGCGGTGACTGCAACGGCACGATCTGTGCACTGGACGATGCTGGAGCTTCCGTCGCCGACGCGTCACGCAAGACCACGACGCTCCGCAGCGTCGCCCTGGAGCGCAAGCGCCGAGCAGAGGAGCGGAGCACGCGCGGGACGGTGCGCTGCCACTCGCGCGTGTCGAGAACAGTCGTCGAGACCGACGACGACGAGAGCGAAGCGGATGCAGCGCCAGTGCACGCGCTGCCGCGTCGTTGGAGCGCGCGGCTCGCATCTGCGAAAGTGAGCGCGTCAGGATGGGTGTAGCCAGAGGCCAAGTGCAGCCATGTTGACGATTCGCACACATGACTTGAACAATGTAGTGAGCCTGTGATTTGAATATTGTCTATATTTCTAAAAAACATGTTCAAATTCATAAAAATATCGCATCAACACACAGACACTGTTTCAGACATATTAGTCTGCTCAGTCGAGGAGTACTGTAGAGCACACCCCAAGCCAGAAACGAGACGACTGACACAACAAGAAACCATCATCCTCGACGACGCTCACTGCGACTGCGATGGCGCCGCTCGAGCTCGTGCTGCCGTTCTGCACGACTGCAGAGCTCGCGCGCGTGTCGCTACTTGACCGCGAGCACGCGCGCGTGAGCGAGCTCGAGTGGCGCCAGCGCGTGCTCGCGCGCTTTGGCACACTGCGCTTCCGACCGCAGTCGTGGCGCAAGTGCTTCAAGCTCCGCGCGCACTTGGCGCGCAAAGTCGTCGACACGGTGTCTGCGCGCGTGTACCTCATGAACGGCCGCGGCGAGACGCACTTCTTCCCGCTTGCGAGCGCCAAGAGCCTCATGTGCTCGCGCGAGCGCGCCGTGGTGTACAACCGCTGCGAGCGCATGTTTGACCTCTCGCTGCGCATCAACCGGTCGATCCAAGAGATCTCGGCACTCATTGGTCTCGTCTCGATCGACGAAGCGCGCGGGTTGCTGAACGAACACATCAACCTCATGGCGTCCGTCGCGAGTCTCCGAGGCTCGCTGCTGTTTGAGAGCGAGCTCTTCCAGGTCTTCCCAGCGCCGGTGCTCCTTGACGCCAATGCGCTCTTGCGCGGGACCTTTGCGTTCCCGACTGCAGCAGTGAGTCCTAGCGACGGTGACACCGCATGCGAGCAGAGCCTACCAATGCGCTTTGTCGACAGCTCGACGCTCATGATGCAAGTCTGGGCGTCGATCGACGGTCTCATCTACCGTCCGCTAGCGCCACCGAGTGTGCTCGAGCCAGTTGGACCAAGTCATAGTAGCGAGGCGCTGCTCGACAGCGGTGCATCCCTGCCACTGCAAGCGCAGCAGCAGCAGCAGGACGTAGCACCAGCGACGACACCATACGCGTGCGTGAAGCTCCACGACCTCTCGGGCATGACGATCCACATTGACGACAACACACTGCGCTACCGCCTCCAAGCGCACGAGATCTGCGTGAACGCGCTCGTGAGCAACTCGTACTTGCTCTACCTCTTCAATCCGCTGCAGTTCCGCCCACTGGACTGGACGTTCAGCGCCGTGGTGTACGTGAACGACGCGCGCTTTGAGCTCCCTGTGACGCGCGAAGGCGTGTTCCTCAACACGTCGTCGCACGCACTGCGCGTCTTCCTCTCGTACGGCAAGATCCCAGCAGAGAGTCCCGATGCGCCTACGACTGCTGCTACCGATCGCAGTGAGCGTCTTGGGGACAACGAGCGCGCGAGCAGTAGCAGTCGACCGCGAGGGGGGGACGCCAGCACCCCGCTCGACATTCCGTGCACTGTGGGCGAGCAGGTCTTGTTCTTCCACCTCACCGCGACGAACCGCATCTCCAAGGAAGTGCGCGAAGTCGCAGCCAAGACTGCGTGTCTCTCAACGACGAGCAGCGACAGCAGCAATACGGCCGAGCGTGCTGCGCAGGTCGTGCCAGTCGCGCCATCAGCCAGTGGTGGCGACGATGACCAGGACGTCCAGGACGATCGTCAAGCGTATGGTGCGGATAGCAGTCCCAAAGGGCAAAGCAAGGCGATGTCAACGGATCTCACAGCCGCAGCAGCAGAGACGTCGACCGAGCGCCACGTGCACTTGCCGCACGACGCGATGATCTGCTACAGCTTCTCCGCGACGTGCCGGCTCCAGTACGTTGAGTTTGCGATCGGCTTTGAGGCGCTCATGCACCAGCTCGGCGTCTTAGACTTTCTCGCTGACGCGCCACCGCCGCCACTACGCTCTCCTGCGACGCCCGGTGCTGCGAGTGAACCAGTCTGTGCGTGATGGTGCGCACTACTAGCTGGCCTCTCTCTCGCTGTATGAGCTACTCGAACACCACTCTCCAGTATATAGCGATTCGTACACTATGCTCATTCTCAAGTGCACCAAGTGCATGCAGACGCCCTCTACTGTAGCGACTGACACTCGCTTCTCTAGGCGTGCAGCTTGTCGCTTCGGCGCTTTGACGACGCCGTCTCAGGTCGCTTCGAGCCGCTCGCAGTCGTGTTACTGCTGCTGCTCGACGACGTCTTGGAGCTCGAGCGCGACGCTTTCTTTGCAGTCTTGGGACGACTACTCGAGCTTCCGCCACCGCTGTTGCCTGCTCCTGCTGCGAGCTTCTTGCGGTTCATCGCTGGCGCGTACCCGTCGCCGTCGTCGTCCGAGACGTACACAAAGAACGGGTTCCTCGCGAGCTCCATCTCCTCTGCGAGCGCGATCTCGTCGTCTTCGCCAGTGCCACCAAGTGCATCGTCGAGGTCTGGCGAGACGTACTTCTTCCGACTCTTGCCTTCTGACGACGTCTCTGGACGCTTGAGACCGCTCGCAGACAGCGGACGCGTGCGAGGGCGGAGCGTATTGCCGGCGAGCTCGAGCTTGTCGATCGTGTAGTCGTCTTCGTCGTCGTTCCAGTGCACGCGGCTCTCGAGCATACTCACAGCCTCTGGCGGCATGAAGTAGTCGAGCAAGAGCGTCTTGAGCTTGAGCTGCGCCGTGAGCTGTCGAATCGTGTCGAGCAAGTCCTCGCGCTCGCGTCCGTGCGCTTTCTCCATCTGCTTGATGTCACCAAGGACTTCCTTCACCTTTGTGTACACCTTCTTGAGTTTCCGCGCCTTCGCCTCTGCCTCCTCTTGGAGCGACTGGTACTTCTCTTCGCGCATCAAGTTCGCCTCCTCTTGCTCTGCGAGGTTCCGTGCGAGTGCGAGCTCCTGCCGCTTGCGCTCCTCGAGCTCGAGCTTCGTGCGGCGGAGCTCGTTCTCTTGCTGCGCCGCTTTTGTCATCATCTCGCCGCCAATGAGGAGCTTTGCTTGCAGCGACGCGAGCTTGTCCACGAGTGCTTTCTGCTGCTTCTCGAGCTCTTCAGCTTGCTTGTGCTCCCGCTCGAGCTGGAGCTCAATCTCGCGCTTGTTGTGCTCGGTGAGCGCTTTGTCCTTCGCAGCGAGCGCGATCTCGGTCTGCGCCGTCTTGAGCAGCTCCTCTTTCTCGCGCTGCGCTTTGTCAGCGATCGCCTTTGCCTCCTCTTCGCTCACGCCCTTCTCAATGACAATGCGCTCGACGATCGTCTCGACTTCGACGATCTCGGGCGGCCCAGCGCTCGCACCAGGGCTTGAGCCGCCGGCAGCGCCATCGCCTCCGCCACTACCGCCACTACTCGCACCGTGCTGCTCCATCGCCAAGAGCTTGGCTTTGAGCTCTTCGATCTCTTCTTGGAACTCGCGGATCATCGCGTCCTTCGGGTCTTCGTTGATCTTGGGCTTGTTCTTGATGTTCTTTGCGCGACTCGCGTACCGGAGCGTCGTGAGCGTCTCCTCGTAGTTGTAGTCTGCAGGTCCAACGTTCGCGATCATGACAGTCTTCGTGTTGCCACCGAGCGAGTCCTGAAGCAAGCGCGTGAGCTTCGAGTCACGGTACGGAATGTGCTTGGACTTGCCGTCGACGAGCGCCGAGATGACGTTCCCGAGCGCCGAGAGCGACAGGTTGATCTTGTTCGCTTCTTGGAGCCGATCGCCCGTTGCGCCAGTCTTGGACTGCCGCTCGCTACCAGCAAGGTCGACGAGGTTGAGCTTCCCGACGCACACGTGGTCTTTCCCATCGACGCCGTTCTCACTCAGACACTCGACGACGATCGTAAAGATCGAGTGCGACCGCGACGACGTCTGGTTCATGAGCGTCGCACCGACGCTGCGGTTCTTCTTCCCCGTTTGCATCACGTGGTCAATTTCCGCCGCGTCCTTCACGACCTGCGCCGTGAGGTTCTTGACGTAGACGCCGGAGTCGGCGTTCTCTTTCAGGTCGAGCCCCATCTTTGGGTCCTTCGAGAGCAAGTCCCGGATCTCTTCGTTGTAGATCTCGAGGTACGACGCGCGCACGAGGATGCGCTTGTTCTTGCTGATCGCGACTTTGTCAAAGATGTGCTTGAACGAGTTTGGGATGATCCCTGGCTGGTCGCCATAGCCCTCCATCGTGTGCGACTTGCCAGCGCCAGTCTAGCAGAGGCACACGCGAGAGTAGCGTCGCAAGCCGTCAGTGAGCACGGCACTGCCAGCCAGCCACGGCGCTCCAAGCGACTGACCGACGCATGCACACGCACCTGGCCGTATGCAAAGATCGTGCCGTTGTAGCCCTCCATGACGGCTTCGACGATCGCAGTCGCAGCAGCGTCGTACACTTGCTGCTGCGTCGAGTTGCATCCAAACGCTGCGTCGAACGTAAACGACTTGGGCGGCTCGGTCGTCGCTGCAGCCGGGTTCACGATCGACACCTCGGCGCGCTCAAAGTTGGCTGTCGCAACGATCTGCCGCCCATCTTGCTTCTCCTTGGTGCTGCTAGGGCGAATGCGCACCATCACGCGCACACACTCATCGTTCTTTGCCGCCTTGGTCGCCATCGCTTCGGCCGCGTCTTGCCGAGGTCCTAGAGAGCTGTGCCAGCAGCGCGAGTGCGTGAGAGAGGCTCTTCCGACGCGGCGTCTCGTCGGCCAGAGTGCTCGATCGGGAGTGCCGCTCGCCACCGATCGACGACGAAACGCTTCGTGCTGCTGGGCAAAGACGTCCAAGGACGACGACCTACGACATGGACACCAGACGTCACGAGAGACAGCGAGAGCGAGAGCGTCCGAGGTCCACTTGATCACTTTTACACACGCGCGGAGCTTCGCATCGCATCGCACACACGTCCGTCCCACACGCACGCTTGCACGGCGTTGTCCTACTTCCGTCCTGCTCCTACTACCTGCCACACGCACGCACGCACGCACGCACGCACGCACACAGGCGTCTCTATAACGACAAGCGGTTCATGTCGTCCGAGACGCGCCAGAGCTCGTCCAGTGTCTGGAACTCGTCCATCTTGAGGTCCGAGAGGCGGCCGACATCGCCAATCTCGTTCAGGAACACGTCCAAGCTCCCGCGACCTGCGAGCGCGGCGGCGCCAGTGCCCGAGTTGCGCATGCGCCGCGCCGCAGATGCACGCGCTGCGTCGATGCTCAAGCGCGGCTTCACCTTCTTCAGCGACGGCTCGACGCTGTTCTTGTCGCCATTCTCTGCGTCGTCGTCGTCGTTGTCAGCGTCGGTCTCGTCGCGACTAGACGACGCACTGCTCTTTGCCACTGCGCCAGTCATCGGCATCGGCGGCTTGCCGCTCTGGAAGCGCTGCGCAAACGCTGCCGCGGGGTTGAACGGCGGCCGCGGTGCTGCCGCAGTCACACCTCCAGACGCCTTTGGCTTTTGCTGCTGCTGCTGCTGGAGGAACGCCGCGACAGGGTTCACTGGCGCGGGCTTCACGGCACTGCTGCTACTGCTGTTGCCAGCCATGGGTTGCTGCGACTGAGCAAACATCGCCGCCGGGTTGAATGGCGCTGGGGCAGCAGGTGTCGCACTGCTGGTGCTGTCGCTCGACGGATTTGGTGCAGTCGTCGACTGCGTTGCGGCGTCTGCGGCTGCCTGTGCACTCTCGTGCTGGTGCTGCTGCTGCGGTGGCGACGGCGACGACTGCTCGTGCGTCGGCTGCTGCTGGTGGTACGACTGCTGCTGCTGCTGATGTGGCATGATCGACTGGGCAAATGAGCTGGCGAGGCTTGCGCCATTGCCGCCGTTGTTCGCTGGCGTTGACGGCGCTGCGCTGTAGCCATACGACGCGCTCATCATCATCTGCTGCTGCTGCTGCGCGACGTGCGGGCTCATGAGCGTCGTCTCGGGGCGGTGGTGGTACATCGGCGACATTGTCGTGAGGACGTAGCCGCCGTTCCCAGCACTCGTTGTCGCGTACACATTGCCGTTCATGTCCGTTGCCATGCCGGCGTACGGCGACGACACTGCCGTCGCATAGCCGCCACTCGTCGTGCGGTAGTTCTGCTGGTGCGTCGGCGTCGCCAGCGTCGCCATCGTCGCGCGCGTGCTGTAGTCTTGCCCAGTCACAGGGATCGTCGGCGGCAAGCCGTACATCGCCATGCCTGCGGTCGCCTTGCGGTACTGCCCCGTGCTCGGGTCGTACACTGCAGCTGTCGGCGTCGGGACGCCGGTCATCTCAGTCGCGTACAGCATCGAGTGCGTCGCCCCTGGCGCAGCGAGGATGTGGTACGTCCCGCCGCCGCCATTGCCACCACTGCCATTGCTGCCATTGCTACTACTCATGACCATGTGCTGCTGCTGCTGCTGTTGCTGTGCGTTCATCGCACTCGCGTACTGCATGCGGCTCATGTGCTGCTGCTGCTGCTGCTGCTGCTGCTGCTGCTGCTGCTGCGCTCGCATCGTTGGCGTCGAGAACGCGCCGAGCTCTTCGCTCTTGATCATTGGGCCGCCACTGAACGACCCGCCGCCTCCGCCACCGCTCGTATGGTGCGGGTGCAAGTGCGCGTGGTGGTGCAGCATGTGGTGCGCAGGTGGCATCATGCCGCCAGCGCCGCTGCCTTTCGGCGTCGTGGCGCGCGGCTTGTCGCCCTGTGCCGTGCGGCGGCCCTGGCCTTTGCGCACGCGGCACAGCGACTTCCATCGGATCTTCACAGCGTCCTCGGTGCGTCCTGGGAGCATCGCGGCGATCGCGGACCAGCGGTTCCCAAGGCGCGACTGCGCCTCCAAGATGATCCGGTCCTCCTCTGCCGAGTACTCGCTGTCGTGCGTGCGATCGACAGCGCCACAGTGTTAGTCTCAAGACACCAGCAGCAGCAGCAATGGTCCTAGAGAGAGAGGGCGCGAGCGATCCCTATGAAGCTAGGACGCACCCGCGGATGATGCTCGGGTCCAAGTGGTTGTACCAGCGCTCGCGGCACTGCTTGGACGTGCGACCTGGGATGCGCGTGGCGACTTGGCCCCAGTTCTTGCGGCCTTCTGCGACGAGCTCCTTGAGCAGCTCGTCTTCGTCCGGGCGCCAGTGGCCTTTCACGAGCCCGGGTGCAAGCACTTTTGTCCAGCGCTGGAGACACTGCGTGTGGTTCCGCCCGGGCACTTCCTCTGCGATCGACTTCCAGTTGCGCTCGCCGTGGCGTCCAACCGCTTCGCGCAAGCGGTCGTCCTCGTCCTGGGTCCAGCGCTTTGGCACGGCTTTGTCTTTCGACTTCATGATCTTGCGCATGGAGCTCTGCGAGAGCGAGATCTTGCCGTTCTCCGCCACGACGCACTGCACGTCGGGCTGCTTCTGCCGCGGCACGCCTTTGATCTCTGTGAACACGCGCTTCTGACCTGGCGCAGTCGTCGCGGGGGCACTGCGCATGCACACACATTGCCACACAAGTAAGTGGACCCAGCGCGCCGTCGGTCGTCCAGGTCCGGACAAAAGCGCTAGGACTACTGCGACGCACCCAGCGATCTTGGCGTCTTCAATCGCGCTCTGCTCTTCGTCTTCGTCCTCGTCCTCGTCGTCCTCGTCCTCGTCGTCGCCAGCGTCGTCGTCGTCGTCCGACACTGGCGCGTTGCTTGTGCCATTGCCAGCGCTGCCAGCGCTCGTGGTGCTGCTGCTGCTCGCAGTCGTCGTAGTGTGGTGGTCGTTGCTGTTGCTGTTGTTGTTTGGCGCGGCGCTCTGCCCTTCTGTGAAGAGCAGCTTGCCAAAGTCCGAGATCGACGAGCGTCCTTCGCTCTCCATTGGGAACGTGTCAACGAGCTCGGTCATGAGCTTCGAGATCGACTCGCGGCTCACGCTGATGCTCATGCTCGTCACTCTTTAGTCAGTCGGTCCGTTGTGTGAATGTGTGAATGTGTGAATGTGTCGATGTGTGTGTGGATGTGCTGCAATTGGGACTTGCCGAGCTGCTGCTGGAGCGCACGACGCAAGCAAGATGTTGTACGGATTGTCAGCTCGTTCGTATGTTTGCACGTACGCAACTGGCAAATGCGCGTTTTGTGTCGACGCACTGCTGCTACTGCTGCTGCTGACGGCGAGGATGCAAAAGTGGTCGCGAGCAGCAAGAGCGTGCGCGCACACACGAGCACTCGACGGTAGAACAAGCTGCTCACCTGAGCGGCGGGTCGGTCAGTCGATCGATTGATCGATCGGTCGATGGCGCTGCTCACGGGCGCTCGTGTTCACTTGAGGCTGGCTGGCTGGCTGGCTGGTGCAAGCGAGAGCAGGCGCGCTTGCTTATCACGGACGCGCGTGCTGTCGGTCGTCGTCGTCGTCGCTGGTGTTTGTGGTCGTTCGGTCGTTTTGCGTTCCCCCTCGCGCTCTCTTGCACTGCACTTGGCGTTTGTATGTGGAAACCGTCACGAAGCAGCGAGATTGCGGCTTTCGAGTGTGAAATTTCAACAACAGTAGAAGACGCCAAACCGACTCTTTTCGAGTGTACCACGCATTGTGTGGGCCACACACTCGCAAGCAGCCACCATCAAAGTCCACTTGTACTTGAAATACAAATGCATTTGCATTTCAATTTGAGCGCATGCAACGGCACTACACAATACTAGTACATCGAGCGCTACTCTCACGCGCGGCAACAGCAGCAACACGCCCGCGAAAGCAAGCTAACGCAGCTTGGATGCCGCAGACATATACAGCAGCGCCAGCGTTCGAAGCTCGCAGCGTCTTGCTTTTGCAAACGCACTCAACTTGCAGCTTGTACTTGAGACTGTTGTCAGCTCTCGTCACACTGCACTGTGACGCCTCGCTTAGATCCGACCCACTGCCAACCCCTCAAAGCGACCTTTTGGACCCAAAGCACTCGAGCGGACGCAGAGGCGAGTGCGATCTGCGTCGTCGTCGTATCTTGCGCTCATTCCACCACCACGCGCTCACGACGCAGCAGCAGCAGCGAGCGCTTCCTCACAGCGACCACACACACACACGCGCGCGCGAACACAGCAGCAGCTACATGTCGTCTGCGTACGCATCGCGCGGCGGCGCGAAAGCCAAGGGCAATGCGAGCAAGAACAAGAAGTTTGAGCTCACGGAAGAGCAGAAGCAAGAGATCCGCGAGGCGTTCGACCTGTTCGACACGGACGGATCCGGGACGATCGACGCAAAGGAGCTCAAGGTCGCGATGCGCGCGCTCGGGTTCGAGCCAAAGAAAGAGGAGATCAAGAAGATGATCTCGGACATTGACAAGGACGGGTCGGGGACGATCGACTTCACCGAGTTCCTCGAGATGATGACGAGCAAGATGAGCGAGAAGGACTCGCGCGAAGAGATCCTCAAGGCCTTTCGGCTCTTTGACGACGACGAGACCGGCAAGATCTCGTTCCGGAACCTCAAGCGCGTGGCGAAGGAGCTCGGCGAGAACATGACGGACGAGGAGCTCCAGGAGATGATCGACGAAGCGGACCGCGACGGCGACGGCGAGATCAACGAAGAGGAGTTCCTGCGCATCATGAAGAAGACGAGTCTGTACTGACGAGGGCGGAGGTGTCGCTTGCGCTCCGAGTACACAGACACAGACAGAGAGAGCGAGCGAGGAAAGCTTGCCATGCAGTGTCTTGTGTGTACTACTCGATAAGTCATTCCTCTATTCTCCCTACGACCGACTGACGGACGGGTGGGCGGCGTCCTCGCTCGCGCAGACGCACGGCCGAGAGCGACTACCGACAGCCTCCGCCGTCATGAACGATCCACTCCGTCAGGCAGGCAGGCGCTCGCTCGCTCGTTCGACGGACGCTGTCCTTACTCGTCGTCGTCCGAGAACGCAAAGTCCTCAACCTGGTCCGCTTCATCGACCTCTGCGACCGCCTGCTTGAACTCGTGGAGCGACATCTTCTTCACCTTGGCAAACGTCTCGTCGTCGACCGTCTGACTGCCAGCGCCGCCAGTGCGACGGCCAGCAATCGCATCGAGCTTGCGCTGCTTCTTCTTGCCAATCGGTGCGACTGGCGCCGTTGGCTCGCTCTCCTCCTTGTCCGAGGCGTCGTCGTCGTCCGAGGCGTCGTCGTCCGCGCGCTGCGTGCCATCGGACGACGTTGCGATCTTCTTCTTGAGCGCTTCGACGTCGGACGCAAACGCTTTCTTCACAGCGAGCTCGCGCTCGGCCTTCAGGAACGCGTCGAGCTGGTCAATGTCCTTTGGCGCGGCGTCCAAGCCATTGCGCTGGACGCGGATCCAGTCCGCGCGCTTCTTGAGACTCTCGAGGATCCCGCGCGCGAGCGACGCCCACTTGGGGATCCGACACGTCTCGACAAACTTCTTGAGCGTCAAGACGAGCGGCACCGCGAACTCCGGGAACCCGACGTGGCACTTGTACACGTCGCACTCGCGCTGCAAGAGATCAAAGACCTTGGCGATCACGAGGTCGTGCACGCGCTTGCTCTCGAGGTTCGACTTGGCGAGCTTCACGCACAGGTCCAAGTCGAGGTCCAGTCGCCCGCCCTTGGCTTCCTTTGCGACCTTGAGCTTGCTGTTCCCGCGGTACGACGTACTGAACGGCGCCATGTTGAGCACTTCGAGCAGCACTGGGCTCGTCGGCACGAACGAGTTCGTCGCAAACGCGATCTGCTGCAAGAGCTTCACGCACTGGAACCGCAGCGGCGCGTACCGGATCGTCGACGACAGCCGCACGAGCGCAAAGAGGAGCTGGCAGAGCGGGTACACGAGCGGCTGGAGCTGCGACTCGTCTGGGTACGCGCACACAACTGCGGTCCAGACCCGGAGCTGGTTGAAGAACTGCCAGTTCAGGACGCTCTGGAACGTCTCCGGACTCGGCGACGTGATCGTCTTGCGGATTGCGATGGCGAGCTGCCGGATGTAGATGAACGCGTGCTGGTACGAGCTCGAGAGGTCGAGACCGTAGAGCTCGACGACGCAGTTGCCGAGCAGGACGTGGTGCGGCAGCGTCGCTTCGTTCGTGAACTTGGTGTTGCGCATGTACGTGATGTAGAGCCCCTTGAGCGCGAGCTCGAGGAACGGGAACGGCATCTGGAGCGCCAAGTCCCGGATGCGCACGAACGCGAGCATGCACACGCTGTTGTTCAGCGACTTGGCCCAGAGCTTGAGCAGCGCTTTCAGCAACCGGCGCGCAGTCTTGGGGCACGGCACAACGAACGGCACGTAGTGCGCGAGCTCGCGCAAGACAAAGAGCTGGACGTCCTGTCCAGTCGTCTGCTCCAAGAGGTAGCACGCGCAGCCGAAGAACCGGCGGATCACAAGCGCGTACTTCTTCCACTTGCGCTCGTCGACCTTGACAGCCGCCAGTGCGCTCTGCTCCGCCGATGCCTCGGCTGCTGCCTCAGCGTCGTCAGCGCTGGTTGCCCCAGCCGTCTGGCCAACGAGCCGCGTGAACGCGACGTGCGTCTTGCGGAAGACGTTGAGCATCAAGCGGTTGTACACTGCGCTGCTCTGGATCTCGTACATGATCTCGCCCTCTTTGTTCACGTCCGCAGCGTCGCTCGAGCGGCACGCGTCGCTGAAGATCTTCATCATGCGGCGCAAGCCATTGATCGTCTGGAGCTCAAACGCATCGCGCTCAGCCTTGGCCAAGAGCTCCATCGTGAGTGTCGTGCGACCTACGCTCGGTGCCTCGCTGTCGTCCTTGTCGCCGCTCTTGGTCGCAGCTGCATCGATGTCCATGCCATCGTCGTCTGCTGCATCGTCGTCGCTGCCACTCTTGTCCTCGTCGTCGTCGTTGTCGCCGCCAAACGCTGGGAACGCCGTCATGTACCGCGGGTCGAGTGCGTCTTCGTCCTCTTCTTCGCTGCTGCTGCCGTCGTCGCTCATCGCATCGTCATCGTCACTGCGCGTCTTCTTCTTCTTGGCATTGCTGCTGCTGCTGCTGTCGTCGTTGCCCTCGTCACCAAAGTCCGACGCGTTGTCGTCGTCCGAGTCGAGGAAGTCGGCGTTGAGGAAGTCGTCGACGTCCATGTCGTCGAGCATGTCGGCGTCGTCTTTCTTCTTCGTCGGTGCGCCGTGCATCGCGACTGCAGCCTCGTTCACTTTCTTCTTCTTCGCAGGCGCGTCGCTGTTGCGCTCGAAGCGGTTCTTCTTGCGGTCCTTCATCGCCTGGAACTTCTTCTTCTCATTGCGCTGCTTGAGCTTCTGCTGCAAGTGGCCCTTGGCAATGAACTTGGCTTTCTTCTTCGACGCGCCCATGCTTGCGATGTGTGTTGTGCGTAGAGGAGCGTGTGTTGCAACGAGTTGCTGCTGCTGCTTGATCTACCGAGCGAACAACGCAGCACGAGCGAGCGAGCGAGGTGGCTACTGAGCTCTTGCTCAACAGCGGATCACTGGTCGTTGCGTCTTTGGTGGACGCGCAGCGTTTGGCGACCCGTTGTGCGTGTGGGCCACGTACATTTGCGTGGTGCACACTAATTCATGTTGACCACACAACGATATGCGCTCCAGCTGGAATGCAGAGCTGATGCGGGAGAGAACACATCGAAACAGAGCCGAGTTCGAAAAGATCTCGCGCGCTTTGCGAGTCGGCAAGGCGCGCGCGCACACCTCTGTTCGCGACCACGAGTATATGTGCATGCTGTACTCGTGCAGTCGATACAAGCGCGCTTGGATCTCGCGTGCGGGCATCATGTGTGGCGAACGAAATTATACGAGTCCTCGATGTGGGCCACACACACACACGTCGCTTTGTTTTGTGTGAGTAATTGCGTGACTTGGGGTTTGTATCGACAGCCAGTCGCGCCGTGCGATACATTTCGCAAGTCACACGCACGCACGCGAGCAAGCCCACTCAAAACAAGACACTGACTTGTTTGTCTATCGTACTGTTTGTCTGTCGGCGAAGAAGCTTGGCTTGGTAACAGATCAAGTGCTGCAAGCGCACGCTCAATCGTCTCGATCGACCGCCGATCGCCGCTGTCCGCCGTCCGTTTGCCCAAGC
This sequence comes from Globisporangium parvum, assembly GCA_023333885.1. NCBI lineage: Eukaryota > Oomycota > Peronosporomycetes > Pythiales > Pythiaceae > Globisporangium > Globisporangium parvum. Next base: position 23,548 of record JAASFT010000089.1, read on the forward strand.
CAGGTACACGACGCCCGCACACGACGTCTCACTCGCCCACCATCTCGCGCGCCACCCACTCACTCGAGCGCAAGCGCAGCAGACACGATCGATCTGTCGCTCTCTCCCTCGAGGTTCACGCGCTCGGCTGAACGACATCACCGCCGCTGCCGCCGTGTTCGCGTTGCATCCGTCCGTCCAGTTCGCGTTCGATCCGCAGTGTGCGATCGTCAATTTATCGAGCGTGCGCACTCACTCGCTCACAACAAAGCAACAAAGCAACAAGCGAGCTTGCAAACAAGCGAACACTTGCACTCGCGGTGCGTCATTTCCAGACTTGCGCGCAAGGCGACGGAGCGACTGGCCGACGAAGCAACGAAGCATGGGCGCTGCGCTCGTGAAGCGCTGCTTTAGCGGCGGCGACAGCGACGCCAGCGACGCGCGCTACGAGCGCCGCGCACTCGCCAAGTCCCGCAGTAGCAGCAGCAGTAGCAACAGCAGCAGCAGCAGTAGTTCACGCAGCCGTCATAGCCACCACCACAGCGCCAGCAACCGCGACGCTGCAGCTGCTGCGCTCCTAGCGCGGCGCACACAGCAGCTCCGGCAGCTCGAGCTCCAGATGCAGCAGCTTACGAAGCAGCACAGCAAAGGCAGTCTGAGCAGCAGCACTCCCCACGAGTTCTATGCAACGTCGCGCAGCAGCAGTCGCCGCACAAGCGGCTCTGCTCGCGCAACGATGATCGCCCCAGCGACGAGCGTCGGGACGCCGCTGTCAATGACGTCGTCGTACTCGACAACAATGTCCGAGAGCTCGTTCGTTGGCTCGCACAGCTGCGGCGACACTCAGCCGCAGGACGACGAGATCCTTGACATGGTCATGGCGAACGCCGGCTTGGCGTTCCACCCGACGCAGCAGTGGACGCGCCAGTCCCAGCCTCCGTCGCAGCATCGCCACCAACCTCGCCACCACTACACCTCGTCAGCAGCGTCGTCTGCTCCAACACCGCCGCTCCGTCCAGCGCCAATCACACGCCGCAGCTCGATGCAGTCGTTCCGGAGCCTCTTGCCTGAGACGTACGTCCTCCAAGAGGTCCTCGGCACTGGGACCACCTCCACGTGCTACCGCTGCGAGCGCCGCGTCGATGGCGCTGCGTTTGCGTGCAAAGTGATTGACAAGCGCCGCTTAGCAGTTTCGACGCGCCAGCGCCACGACATTGCGTTCCAGCTCCGGCGCGAAGTCGACGTGCTCAAGCGCGTGGACCACCCGAACATTGCGAAGCTCGAAGCCGCGTTCGAGAACGATGCGTACTTGATCTTGCTCATGGAGCTGCTCGACGGCGGCGAGCTCTTTGACGCCATTGTCGAGCGCGGGCGCTTCCGCGAGCGCGACGCAGTCCAAGTCGCTCGCGCCGTGCTCTCGGCGATGCAGTACATGCACAGCCTCGGCGTCGTGCATCGCGACCTGAAACCGGAGAACATGCTCTTGGCGACTGCGCCACTGCGCCGGAGCAATGCGAGCACGAGCGCGAGCAGCAGTGATGACGGCACCGACGACGGCGACGACGACGACGACGAAGTCTTGACAGTCAAGATCATTGACTTTGGCTTTGCCAAGTTCTTGGCTGGCGAACACGCGACGACGACGTCGTTCCTCGGCACGGGCGGGTACCTCGCGCCAGAGATCTTGCTCCACCATCCGTACACGTCGGCAGTCGACATGTGGGCGTTCGGCGTGCTGCTCTACCTCTTGCTCAGTGGACGGGTACGTCTGGATCCAACGATCCGCTGGTGCTGGTGCTGGTGCTTGTCGGATCGACAGTGTTGCGACGGGTGCTACGAGTCCGAGAGCCTAACGACTGTGTTGTGGGGGCGTGTGTATCTCTGGTCGTGAGCAGCTCCCGTTCGCAGCGTCGACGCACTTGCGGCCGAACCAGAAGATCACATCGCTCTACCGCCTGACGTTCCCGTCCAAGTACTGGGGCGACGTGAGCCCCGAAGCGCGTGACCTCGTCGAGCGTATCCTCGTGCTCAATCCGCGCAAGCGCTTCACTGCCAAGGTCCGTCCTTGGATCTGATCAGTGACCCTCTCGCTCACTCTCTCTCGCTGTCAGTCGACTCACCGTCGTCCTTGGTGACTTTGTGGTGTTACTAGGACGCGCTCCAGCACAAGTGGCTCCAGTGACCACCGCGCGGTCTGTCGTCGCCTCTATTTATTGTCCCATCGCGTCCATGACGAGCCTGACCTGCGGCGTCCTAGCTCGCGCCATAGCGAGCTCCTGAGCGCGATGGCGCACTGTAACACTTTGTAAGACGATTCACTGCCATGCAAACCTACGGACGACCTCTCCCGTGTGAGCAGGTTCGTGCCAAAGTGCTTCGGCTCCGAGCTCACGATCTGCGACGGTGCTCGCGGCACTTGCGCTCAGCGCTGGACGAGCAAGGTGTGCAGGATGGTGACGGTGACGGTGCCGAGGTTGACAGGAAGCTTGACTACTCGTTGACGGCTGGGACCCAGCGAGCGGGACGTGGAGTCGCTTGGATAGAGACGTAGGATGGGAAGAAGGCGAGATCGAGCATGAGGTCGAGGTCCTAGGAGGTCGCGGCGCCTCTCGGCATCGAGAAACGACCGCGCCTCGACAGAGGGGCGGCACCGACGCGAGTGCTTTGCCACCGCACTTGAGAACTCGCCATCGCCAGACGCGCAGCACGAGAGCAAGAGGAAGCGAGTAGGTGCTAGCCACCTGTGGCTGTGATGAGTAGCGACACGAAGAACTTGCTCGTGGACGACGAGCGCGATGACATTGCGCCTGAGATCCTCCACAGCACGGTGTTCAACCCGAGCGTGCTCCCGCGCTTCAGCTACCGGCGCACGAGCTCCAACTTTTCGATCGACGCGACGTCGTCGCGCGCGCCGAGTCAATACGACCACAGCGCGGCGCTCGCGAAGCAGCAGGATGTCTCGAGTGCCGATGCGCTCATGGCCGATGGCGTCCACGCGATGAACGCCACGCTCGCTGGCGTCATTGAAGACGCAATTGGCGCGCCGATCCCGAGCATGGACGTGCGCTTCCGCGACGTGCGCATCGCGGTGACGCTAGTTCAGCTATCGGCGTCTGGGAAACCAGAGGTCCCGAACCTCTTGACGCCGCTCAAGCAAGGACTCACGCAGTGCTGCCGAGCTAAGCGCACTGTCACGAAAGAGATCCTCCGTGGCGTCACCGGCGCGTTCAAACCTGGCCGCACGACGCTCGTGCTCGGACAGCCCGGGTCCGGCAAGTCCGCGCTCATGAAGATCCTTAGCGGTCGGTTCCCTTTAAGCAACGCGATCGAGTTCACGGGCGAGATCACGTACAACGACATGGACCGCGCCGCGCTCTTGCCGTGTCTCCCGCGCTTTGTCGGCTACGTGGATCAGAAAGACCAGCACTACCCGCGCTTGAGCGTCCTCGAGACGTTTGCGTTCGCGCACGAGTGCTGCGCCGGACGTGGCTTGGAGCCCTGGATGGTCGAAGCGCTGAGCAACTGCTCGCCCGAGACACACGAGCGTGCTCTGCGCGTTGTCACGGCGCACCACACGCACGGCCCGGAGCTCGTCGTGAAGAAGCTCGGACTCGAGCGATGCAAAGACACGATCGTCGGCGACGCAATGCTCCGCGGCGTCTCGGGCGGCGAGCGCAAGCGCGTGACGACGGGCGAAATGGCGTTCGGACTGAAGAAGGTGCACCTGCTGGACGAGATCAGCACGGGGCTCGACAGCGCGGCGACGTTTGACATTGTCGCGTCGCTCAAGAGCTTGGCGTTCAACTTCAAGACCACCGTTGTGATCTCGCTCCTGCAGCCGTCGCCCGAGGTCTTTGACCTCTTTGACGACGTCCTCTTGCTCAACGACGGCCAGATCATGTACCACGGGCCACGGGCTCGCGCCTTGCCGTACTTTGAAAGCCTCGGCTTTGCGTGTCCACCACGGCGAGACGTTGCCGACTTTCTCCTCGACCTCGGAACCGACAAGCAGCATGCATACATCGCGAGTGGCAAGCACGCTGCGTCCATACCGTTTGCTGCCGCGGACTTTGCCACGCGCTTCCAAGCGTCCGACATCTTTCAGGACACGTTGGCGTACTTGGCGACACCGCACGAGTCAATGCTCTGCAACGCCGCGCCGCGCAAATCGTTCCGCCAGTCGTTCTCGGGCGACCTCGGCGTGCTCGTGCGGCGCCAGATGCTCGTGACGCTCCGGAACACGGCGTTCCTCAATGGCCGCGCCGTCATGGTTACCGTCATGGGTTTGCTCTACGGCTCGACGTTCTGGCAAATGAACGACACGAACGCGCAGCTCGTGCTTGGACTCCTGTTCTCCTGTGCGATGTTCCTGTCGATGGGCCAAGCCTCGCAAGTCCCGACGTTCATGGACGCGCGTGCCGTGTTCTACAAGCAGCGTGGCTCGAACTTCTTTCGCTCGGCAGCGTACGTCTTGGCGTCGTCGCTCACAACACTGCCGTTTGGGCTGATGGAGACACTGCTCTTCGGATCGTGCGTCTACTGGATGGGCGGATACGTCGCGCTCGCGGACCGCTTCATCGTGTTCCTCGTCACGCTCTTTCTCTGCCAGATGTGGTTCACGAGCTTCTTCTTCCTCCTCTCGGCTGCGGCGCCGAGTCTCACGATCGCGCAGCCGGCGATGATGGTCGCGATCCTGTTCTTCATGCTCTTCAGCGGCTTCCTCATGCCCATGAGCAGCATGCCGGACTACTTCATCTGGATCTACTGGATCAACCCACTGGCGTGGTGCATCCGCGGCTTGAGCGTGAACCAGTACACGGCGCCGCGCTTTAGCGTGTGCGAGTACAAGGGCATTGACTACTGCGCGCGCTTCAGCGGCAAGACCGTCGGCGAGTACAGCTTGAGTCTCTTTGACTTTAGTGGCGACCAGGCGTGGATCTACTACAGCTGGATCTACTTCGCGAGCGGCTACGTCGTCCTCGTCCTTGCCGCGTACCTCGCGCTCGAGTACAAGCGGTACGAGAGTCCAGAGAACACGACGGTCGTGCAGACCGACTTGGAGGACCAAGACCTGCAGGACATCTACGTCGCTGCGCCAGAGACGCCAAAGATGAGCGAGCACGCACCGCCATCGAGTGCATTCCCAGAAGGCAATGGCGTGCGTTCGTCCGGCTCGATGGGTGTCTCCGGCGTCTCGGGTTCGACCGTGACGATCCCAGTCGAAGGGTACCGCCGCGGGATCATCCCTGTGTCACTCGCGTTCGACGACCTCTGGTACTCTGTGCCACTTCCTGGCGGCACACGCGATGACGAGATCGACCTTCTGAAAGGCGTCTCGGGCTTTGCGCTCCCTGGCACGATGACCGCGCTCATGGGCTCGTCTGGTGCCGGCAAGACGACGCTCATGGACGTGATCGCCGGCCGCAAGACGGGCGGTCGCATTCGCGGCAAGATCCTACTCAACGGCTTCCCAGCGACCGACCTCGCCGTTCGTCGGTGCACTGGCTACTGCGAGCAGATGGACATCCACTCAGACTCAGCGACAGTCTACGAAGCGCTCGTGTTCTCGGCGATGCTCCGACAAGATGCGCGGATCCCAAAGTCCGAGAAGCTCGCGTCTGTGGACGAGTGCATCGACCTGCTCGAGCTCCAAGCGATCGCCAACAAGATCATCCGCGGCTCTTCGACTGAGCAGATGAAGCGCATCACGATCGGCGTCGAGCTCGCCGCACACCCGAGCATCCTGTTCATGGACGAACCGACGAGCGGACTTGACGCGCGCTCAGCCAAGCTCATCATGAACGGTGTGCGCAAGATCGCCGACACGGGTCGGACCGTCATCTGTACGATCCACCAGCCGAGCACGGAAGTCTTCAGTCTCTTTGACTCGCTTCTCTTGCTCCAGCGCGGCGGTCGGACGGTGTTCTTTGGCGAACTCGGCGACGACTCGACCAAGTTGATCAAGTACTTTGAAGCCGTGCCTGGTGTTAAGCCGATCCATCCTGGGTACAACCCTGCGACGTGGATGCTCGAGTGCATTGGCGCTGGTGTGAGCAATGCCACGAGCGGCGACGCAGCTGGCGACACGACTGCGCCACTCGACTTTGCCGACTACTTTCTCCAGAGCGACCAGAAGACGCTCTTGGACGAAGACCTCGACCAAGATGGTGTCCTCCGTCCGTCGCCGTACTTGCCAGAGCTCAAGTTTGGCACCAAGCGCGCGTCGCGCGCAACAACGCAGCTCTGGTTGCTCTGTCTCCGGTTCTTCCGCATGTACTGGCGCACGCCGACGTACAACCTCACGCGCTTGATGATCAGCGTCGTGCTCGGCGCTGTCTTTGGCGTGATCTACCAAGGCACCGACTACACGACGTTCAGCGGCGCGAACTCGGGCGTCGGCATGATCTTCGTGAGTGCGATGTTCATCGGCATGATCGGCTTCAACAGCGTCATGCCGATCGCTGCAGAAGAGCGCACGGCGTTCTACCGCGAGCGCGCGTCGCAGACATACAATGCGCTCTGGTACTTCGTCGCAGGGACGCTCGCCGAGATCCCGTACGTAGCGCTCTCGACGCTCCTCTACGTCGCGATTCTGTTCCCGAGCGTCGGGTTCACGGGCTACATGCGGTTCCTCCAGTTCTGGTTCACGATCGCACTGAGCGTGCTCTTGCAGATCTACACTGGTCAGCTCATGGTCTACGTCCTCCCGAGCGTCGAGGTCGCGTCGATCCTCGGCGCGCTCTTGAGCTCCATGTACATGCTCTTTGCCGGCTTCAATCCACCGGCAGGCGACATCCCCACGGCGTACAAGTGGATCCACTACATCTCACCGCCGACGTACTGCATCTCGGTCCTTGCGTCGCTCATGTTTGCCGAGTGCCCTGACGACGAGCGCGAGCGCGCAGCGCACCACTACCTCGGCTGCCACCAGCTCTCGAACGTCCCGCCGCAGTACGGCGACCTTACGCTCAAGCAGTACATCGAGACGGCGTTCGACATGAAGCACGAGAACATCCCGCGCGACACGCTCATTCTCGTCGCGCTCATCGTGTGCTTTCGGTTCCTTGCGCTCCTTGGACTGCGCTACGTGAACCACTTGAAGCGCTAAGCCGTAGTCTGGACGCGTGAGAGAGAGAGAGAGAACGCGGCGATAGGGAGGGAGAGATCATCCGCTGCTATCCATTCATCCATTCATCCATCCATCCATCCATCCTTGCATACGACGTCACTGTCGGCGTCTTTGTCCATCTCTCGTTCTTCCTCTCGCTCGGTGCTTGCAAGCGCCGAGCCGGCAATGGCGTCCTGAGCGCCAGTAGAGCTGCTCGTTAGGCTCAAGCAGTCACCAGGACCGACTGCATGGCTCTGGAGCTGTTGCCATCATCGCCACTTACGGCAAGACGAAGCGCTGGATCGCAGCTTCGATCTCTTTGCGCTCGCTCTCGCTCCGGAACGCAAACCACGCGTCGTCGACAGCAATCGCACCCGCTTTCTTCTTGGGCGACGCAGGCGATTCATCGCCCATGGCGTCGTCCTCTGGCGCATTGTCGGCTTGACGACTGCGACCAGCGCTGGCACTGCTACCACCAGAGCTGTCGACAACGAGCGCGCGCTCGAGAAGACGCGCCAGTGGCACGAGCGTCGCAGCGTCTCGCTCAGCGCTCGTGGCGTCCGTGCTAGCGCCTCTCGCACGGCGTGCGTGAGTGAGAGCAGGCGCTGGATTCGAGCCGATCGGCAGCAGCAAGCTCGCGTGCTGCGCGATCGCCGCTTCTGCGGTCACACGCGACCGCGCAACGCTGCTGCTCGACGGCGTAACTACGCCAGTGCTGCTCTCAGACGGCCCGCTCGATGGCTCGTACAGCTGCTTGATCTGGCGGATCTGGAACGCCACGTCCGACTCAGCACCCGCTGTCGCCGTTGCGTCTGCGAGCACTGGCGCTGGCGCAGACGCAGCGACTGCAGCGCGCACGCCACTGCTCTGCGTGTGCGGCACGAACTGGACGACTGCGCGCGCGACCATTGCGAGCTCGCGCGCGTCCTCGACGTAGTCGCGCCAGAACAGCTCGGCAGGCTTCCCCGCGCTCATCTCCCACGCGATCTCGTCCTCAAACTGCGCCGAGCGCTGCGCGTAGTGCCCCAAGTGCGCGAGCAAGTGCGCGCGCGCAGGCGTGCCGACAGCGTGGAAGCCGGCGTCGGGGAACACGCGCGCAGCGACTTGGACGACAAGACCCTTGACTTTGCGCTTGCCAGTCGCACTGAGCCCAACACCGTGGACGCGCGGATCAAGCAACAGACACGCGAGTGCGTGGTCGTCGACGTGCTCGCGGATCGTAGCGACGACGTACGTCGTGAGCGCGCGGCACTGATCGGGCGACACGAGCGACGGCGACGTGTGTGCAAGTGCGACGACCCAGAGCCACAGGAGCACGAACTGCGCCGACGTGACGTCACAGCTGTCGGACGCGCTCAAGGCAAACGCCCAACTGAACGGCGCGAGCAATGCATCGACAGCGCGGAGCTCGTCCCAGAACGCGGCGCGATACGGCGGGAGTCCAGCAGCAGTCACTGCGCTGTCGCTCCCCCAGAGCGGACGGAGCTTCGGCTCGAGCGCTAGGACAAACTTCACGAGCCGCGGCGACAGGTCCCAGTCCACTTGGTCGCTGCTGCAACTCGCGTCAACGGACGGCTGGGCCAAGTCGAGGAACTCGCACACAGAGGTGCGAACGCTTGCGCTCAGGCGCGTGTGCGCCGCACTGGCGTCGACAACGGCTGCAGCTTCCTGCAGCACCGCGGCGATCGCTGGCACGAGCTCCAGCAGCTGCTGCTGCAGCACAGCGGTCTCGCGCACGAGGCAGACACTGAGGAGCGCCGCTTTCACGCGCGCGTCTGGCGCTGGCGCCGCGTTCGCGTCAGTGTCTTCGCCGTCTGCTGGCTCCGTGGCGTGCTGCCGCTCGCGCAAGTACGCGTGCAGGCGCGGACTCTCCGTGCTAAAGCCGAGCGTCGCAGTCGCTGGGAACCGCGCGAGCTGAGCACTGAGCTCGGCTTCTGCGTTGCACAGGCTCGAGTCGTCGCTCGCTGCGTCAATGCCGCGCGTCTCTGCGAGCACACGCGGCTCGTTCGCGCCGTCAACGCCGATCCACAGCGCTGGCGACGTCGCCACCGCTGGACCGTCGCCGTCATGGCCGCGGTGGACGATCGTACAGTGCTCGACCTCGAGCAGCGCCGCGTCCACAGTGCGCACTGCAGCGCGCTGGAGCGCAGCGAGTACAGTCGTCTGCGCGGCGTGCGCCGTGAGCAGTGGGAAGTCTGGGCGGAGCGTCTGGAGCGCCGTGGTAAGCGCCTTGTCCTCGACAAAGCGCAGCGGCACGTCGTTCAGGACGCACGCGAGCACGAGCTGCTGGTGCGCCGTTGCGACTTGGGTCGCGGACAGCGGCTCGCCTGTGACAACGATTGTCGGCGGCGGCGGCGGTTGTGGCGCCACTTTCGTTAAGACGACCGACTTGGCTGGCGGCGTTGGACGCGGCGCGGTTGGCGCCGCCTGCTCCTCTTTCACCTTGCGCTTCTTCGCGATCTCGCTGCTGAGCGCATCGGCTGCTGCTTGCGGCGCGGCGCGGCACTTGTTCACGATGTGGTTCACCATGCGCGCCGCGACGCCAGCGCAGCGCCGGTCGCAGAAGTTGCACTGCGCATGCACCGTGCTGTGCTCCGTGTTGATTACAGTGAAGTACTCCCACACCGGGCTCGGACGCCGGCCCGAGCGGTGGCGCTTCGTGCTGCCACTGACATCGACATCCGTCCCAGCGGTACCGATCACCAGAGCTCCTGTCGAAGACATCATTCCCGCGCGTGTCGTCTTCCCTTTTGCGCGTCGAAAAGGTGGGTTGTTTAAAAATCACGTGGACACAAAAATGTCGAATTTGTCCACTTGATGAAAAGTACAGAGAATTTACAAAATATATTTCGAAAAACCTCATAAAACCTCGAATTTCGAGAAACGCAAAAATATCGGAACTTGCTCGCCAAGGTTTTATTAACCATGCGATCCAAACGACATGTTCCCATACTTTTACTGTATGCGATGTCTCTCACGAGGTTTAATTAACTGAAGACATGTTCCGAAAGCGAGTGGTAAGTTTTAATCAGGACTTGGCTCGGAAAGCGTGCCACAGAATTTGATTTTCGCGAGAGTGGCACGCTTTCCTAGCCAAGTCCTGTTTAAAACTTGCCACTCGCGCGCACAAACAGCGCTGGCTTGGCTCTCACGCCGCGTAATGCCCCCCATGTTCCATTTTTAGCGGTACACTGATCCATTTACTGGTTGCGATGTCTCGCATATAAAGGCAAGTCAATTCCAATATCCATAGTGAACGCAAGATTAGTATTTATTGAATAGTAGGCTTGGCTTTACTATACTTCATAGAAGTGCGGTACTACCGATTTCGTAATTGTTAGCTTTCAAAGATGGCATTTGAACAAACCTGTGGCGCAAATGATCGACTGGTTACAAATCTCGTCTATATGAGCAGAACTGATCCACTCGTCCTCGCAATCCTACTATACATGTGGCGACGCAATGAAACCAGAAGTCGATTGTACGCTCTCTCGAACTGAGAGTGATGAATCTGGGTTTCGAAGTCATCCGTCATCGAAGGTTGTGAATTCAGGGAAACGGGTATAACGTCGTGCGATTTTTTCGACAACGCGCGCGTCGGTGTGCGTTGGGCTTGCGAAAAATGATGTGATCACGTCGCAAAGATTTCAAAGTGATTCTACAACGTGCTATGTGACCTCTTGGTATGCTCAAATGCAATCCCCGATACCTGGCAAAATATGAGAATTTGAAACTGCTATTCAACATGTAATGACATGTTGAAATGAATTCTGAATACCTTGACTAATCTTGAAGGGTAGAGGGTCAGTTGACTGCTTACTGTGCATCTGTCGATGAAAATTTAGTGCTTGTATAATGTGTGAGTGTGAGTGTATTGTCTAGGGGATTGGATAATCGGAGAGTTCATTTGATGCTTTTCATCGAGCTAATGCTGGGCAATGCGTGGATGGACTCAGACCCGTAAATTGCCTGCCTCGGCGCTCACTTCCCTGGTCCTTCACTCCCGTGGTCTACAGTACTTCTGTTTGACTGATCGCGCAGATACACCGCACTAGAGGTGCAAGAGTATCTTGCCAAGCAAGATATCGCCTGGATTGATGTACCAGGCAGAAAGACTGGCTATTGTCAGCAATAGCCAGCCTGCAGACTACAATTGGTTTGCTCAATTGAAGAGCAGTTTAGCACGAAGCATCGACTCCTGGAGGAGAGACGGAGACCACTCGCTAACAATGGGCGGACGCGTTCGGCCGCCATCGCTGGATGCAGTAGCCCAGAGGCTCACTAAAGCGTGGAGCACAGCGCAGCCGAGCACGGTGGAGTCAAGCTTTGTGAGCTGCGCACTAGGCAGTGATTACAAACTGTACCTATCCCGCCTCGAGCGAATAGGATAGCGATTCACTCAAGCGCTGCGCTCGCGTGACGCGTCGCATTTGACACTCGTCTGCTAGATAAGTTCGACGATCTTCTGGACATTCCTTATCTATTATGGACGCTATTCGCGTGTCGTGAGACGAATTTGACTGCTGGATGCGTCGAAGCAATCATTTCAAGATTACAGTATGATCATAACGACGACCTTTGAACGCAAAGAGTCGTCAGAACTGGTATGAAGGAATTCAATCGCAATCAACAAAACATCGCAATTCATAGTCTATTTGATAATCACATCGCTTGAAATCCCTCTCAATGGATGATACATGTCAAAATTGTTCATGTTTTTGTTTAGCACAAGACATGAATACCTGGCCAAATCGATTTGGGTTTTAATCGTATTTGGGCCATTTTTTCGAGTCTTGTTTTTCAGAATATTTGCCATAGGTTGTTGAATTTTGTACCTATGTGGGCAATATATTAGCCAACATTGCAATTTTCGACATTTTCAGTAATTTTGGTATTTGCCAATCCAGGTTGCCGTGTTTTGTATCTATTTTGGGTTTCCCAAATTCGAACGCATATAAAGTATGTCATGCTCTCTAGTATATTTTCCAAATAATTGCTTCGCATTTATCGTAATTTATCGATGAGGACATGTTTCTTTATTAATCAAGAAACATGTCCTCATCTGTGCAGTATTCTCTATATCCATCGGACATCATTTCTGAAACGTACAAAATTGTAGACCTAAACAGGACAGTCCGAACCAAAGCGGTTCGAAGACCCTTTTGGTTACCGATTGATGTACATTTTCGACTACGGCTTATAATATACAAACGAGTTCTATATTCGGTAAATATAGAACTCGTTTGTGGACACTTTTTGCAACTTTTCGGAAATGTGGAAAATTCGTGCAGGCGCATGAGAGTATTGTGTCTAGATGATCGAATAACTATAAACTTACTCGACCATCAAGCCTCAATTTGTGTCTATATATGCAAATACTGGAATCGTTCATGCACACTGGCGTTGCGGTTAATGATACGAATATTTGCAAATATTGCACTGGTAGCCACAGTTGTATGACTGTGATGAAAGGAATGGTTAATCACATTGACTGTCAAAGTGGACAGTCAATGTGATTAACCATTCCTTTCGTCACTAGGTCGTGCTCAAACAGACTCACCGCTCACATACAAATGCCAAGGTTAAACCTCACCGCCCTCGCTTTTTTCAGTATCTGGAAGTAGTTCCCACCGCTTACATACAGTTTCCAAGGTTCAAACTCACCGCTCGTCATTCAGACGAAAGGTGTGCACCAGTGACCTTTCATTGCCTTTAGCGCTTGCTCTGGGCACGGAGAGGACCTCAACCAGCCACACACCATCGAGTCTCCTTGAATCGACTCGCACTTACACCACGCACACGTTCACAGTCTTCATCGCCATCGTCACGACCGCTGCTTCACGTGCAGTACTCGTCGAGGAACGCAAACTGAGCCGCGACAGTCTCGACGGGCAAGTGCAGTTGCTGAGCGAGCGCAGCGACGCGAACTTGGTTCGAGATGCGGTGCAAGAGCGCACTCCCACCCTCGCTCTCGCTGCTCGCAGTCGCTGCAGCAGTCGGCGACAAGAGCGTGTCTGCGTGTGTGCGGCACCACGTGCGCACTTGCGCAGCCATGTGCTCGAGCTCGTGTAGCTTTGCGTCGGTTGGAGCAGTAGTGACTGGCGCCTCAGCGTTGTCGCCGCGAACGTGCGCGCTACTGTCAACGCTGCTGGCACCAAGCGGCGCGGTCGCCTTGGGCGGCGGCACGTAGTTCTCTTTCAGGAATGCGTGCTCGAGTAGCACGGCGGCAGGCGGTCGGTGCATCGGGTTCTTCTGGAGACACTGGTCGATAAAGTCGCAGAGCGCTGGCGAGAAGTGATCGCCGTAGTCCGCAAGGCGCGGTGATGGTTGCTCCTGCACAGCGTGGACGACGCCCCAGTAGCCTTCTTTCGTTGGCACAGGGAGCTTCCCGATCGCAAGCGCCATGATCGCGAGTCCAAACGACCAAATGTCGGACGGGTACGAGTACATGCCACCGCTGATGCGCTCTGGCGCCATGTACCTACCATCACATCACAGGGTCCCGGCCAAGCCAGTCAGTCAGTCAGCCAGCGCGTCTAAAACACACAAAGCCATGGGCGAGATCTGACAGACGCGATGGCGAATGCCATGGACGTACAGGAGCGTGCCAGTGAACGTCGTCGCCTTTGCGAGCGTGCTCTCGAGGTCGCGCGAGATGCCAAAGTCCGAGATCTACAGCAGCCAGTGTCAGTCTCTCGGCCGTCCTAGCTCCAACAAATCTCTCTCTCTCATACACACATACTGAGTGACAGACGCACCTTGACGTGCCCGTGGTGGTTGATGAGCATGTTGCTGAGCTTGATGTCGCGGTGGAGCTGGTGATGCTCGTGCAAGAACGCGAGACCTTTGAGTACACAGTGCGCCATTGTCGCCAACTCGCGCTCCGAGACGCGCCGACCTGACTGCAGATGGTCTTCCAACGACCCGCGGTCCATGAGCTCCAAGACAATCGAGACCGAGCCGATCTCGGGGTTCGTGTACGCGTCGTAGAACACCACGAGCTCGTCGCACGCCGCGCGGCTCGCCGTGTCGTGGATCGCGACAAAGTTCGCATAGAGCGACTTGAGCTCGCGCACCATCTGATGCCGCTTCTTCTGGTCAAACACGCGAATGACCTTCACGGCCACGAGCTTGAACGTCGGGACGTACAGCGCGCGGTAGACTTTCCCACCGGCGCCATGCCCGAGCTCGTTCAAGACGACGAGGTACTCGCGCGTGCCCATGGCAGTGCGCTTCGACGGATGCTCGTGCGGAAACGGCGCCGTCGCGATCCCGTGAGTCTACGAGGACAAGCAGACACGATAGACGGTTAGCTCCGATAGAGACAGTTGCCTGCTCGACTTGTGTCGTGGTCGCTCTCGTACGCACGTTGATCTCAAAGCCCTGCGTCTGAAGCCGCCCTTCAGCTGAGAAGTCGAACGACGCCGCGACGGACCGTTCCTCGCGCTTCACTTGTCCAATGTCGAGGTCTAAGCCACCGAGCGCCTGGCGCATCGACCGCAAGTCTGTGCGTCTGCTCGGTCGCGTCTCGTGGCGCGGCCATGCACTTGCTTGCGTCTCGATCTGCGGGGGCGACATAGCTAGACGTGTCTGTGACGGCTGGGACAGCTCAGTTGGTTGGACGAGTAGCGCGTGCTCACTCACGTCAATGCGGAGCGCACTCGGCGCAAAGAGCACGCTCTTGCTGCGCTTCGGCTCGTCCACAGACGCCACTGCCGACACCACCGATGATGTCTGGGTCGATCGAGCGCCTGATGGACTTGCCAGTGACGCTGGCACAGCTGAGCGCCGGTGGTTGATTCGCCCTTTTGCCTCGTCGCCTTGGCCGTGGAGGATGCGCGACCGCAGCGCAGTCACGGGCGAGAAGCTCTGCGGCTCAGGCGCAGGCGACGTGTGGACGTTCACGCGCAAGTTCACACCGAGGCGACGCGCTGACGTGCTCGGCTGTAGTGACTGGTGCAGTTGCGGCTGCAGTGCGCTCGCCTTTGTGATCGACGCGCTGCTGCCCGTGGCGTCGAGCGCATCAGACCGGAGCTTCTGGAGCTCGCGCACGAGCTTCTTCTTGAGCCCCCGCGACGCAGCGCTGCAGTGCGTCTCGATGAACTCGTCCATGCGACTCGAGAGCAAGAACGCGCCGTTCACACTGTGGGCCATGGCGTCAGTCGTGAAGACATCGAGGTCGTGGTCGTGGAGCCACGTGACCACGTCTTCGACGCTCCACGTGAGCGCACCTGCAGCTGCATCGAGCGGTAGCTGCAGCGGCTGCGATACACTGCTCTGGCTCGCAGTAGTAGTAGTAGCAACAGCAGTAGTAGGCAAGTCCTGGCGCTGGTGGAACAGCAGCTTGCCTTTGCGATGGCGATGCGCGTCGCACGGTGCGCAGTACACGAGTCCGCAGTCGTCGCACTCGACGCGCGCTGGCTGCTGTTCGCATTCGTCGCAGGCGCCGAGCGCAACGTCGGCAGGCGCCATCGCTCGCACGTTGCTACTGTCGCTGCTGTCTGCGCGCAAGAGTGCGTCGATCCCGACGACCGAGCCGTAGCGACACGTGCCCCTGCCGCTGGTGCTCGCCATGGGTGTATCGAGAGTGTGTGGCGTTTGACGCGAAAGATTTGGCTGTTGTTCAAGGCGACGCTCGCTATTTCGGTCACCGGACTGTACACGCAAGACAAAGAATCTCAGATACACTTGATAAGTGTATGCAGTGCATTCCAGTTTCTTGCACTATCGTGCCAGCGCCTTTGACGTGGCAGTCGCAAGTGTTTGGATGCCTCGTGATCCACGACGAGCGTCGCGCTCTCTCGCCCTCGCTCCATGTGCACATCGAGAACAAGGCACGTGAGCTGTGCGTAGGTGCGTATGTTGATGAGATCGATAAATTAGATAGTGTAGTGGAGTCGGATCGACTCGCGGCGTCCTGGTCCTGGTCCTAGCGCGAGCGACCCAGGACTTGAGGGTCTCGGTAGTAGCACGCATCTCTAGAGCTCGTTCAAGGGTCAGATGTACGCTGCGCCAATGAGCTCATGGAGGAGCTCGACGTCTTTGTCCTGGAGCGGCACAGGTCGCTCGAACGGCTCAAAGCTCACAGCGCCGCCTCGCTCGCCCTCGACTGCGTCGCCACTCGTGGTTTCGGCGCCAGGGAAGAGCGAGATGTCTTCGTAGTTCGGGTCGGGCTTGAACGAGCGCCAGAGCGTCCCGCGGCGCTTGTAATCAAAGCGGCGCTGGTTGTCGTTCGCTTTCACGCGGTGCATGTGGCAGAGGCTGTGGAAGCCGCCTTTGGCTTTCGGGACGCGCAGGTTCCAGCACTTCTTGCCCCAGTACCGACACATCCCGACGCTCTCCTGGAGCTCGGCGTAGATGCAGTCGAGCGCATCGTCGTCTTTCTTGCGGCGCTGGCCCACGCTAGTGCGGTCGCGTTTGCTCCCGCTGCTTCGGTTGCGACTGCTCTTCGTGCTCGGACTCGAGAGCGGACTGCTCTGTTCGCGCGTCTCGATCATCGGCACTGGCGCCGACTTTCGTCGCGTGCGTGGCGATGTCCGCGTCGCAGCCGAGACGTTGTCGCTGTTCGCTGCTGCTGCGGTTGCACCAGTCGACGCGCGCACTGAGCGGCGCTGCTGGCGGCGCACGCGCACGTGCTGCTCGACCGACTCGATCGTGGACGAGATGTGCTGCAAGTCGGCCATGAGGTCGACAAACAGTGTCCGCGACGTCGATGCAGCGTGTGTGTCGAAGACAGCGTCATGGTAGCTGTGTGGAGCCGTCGCTGGCGTCGTGGCAGTGGAGATGGCTGCTGTGCCTGTAGCCTCGCTGCACACCGAGTCGGTGTCGGAGAGACGCGTGCGGAGGTGGTGGTGGTGGTGGTGGCGACCTGGCATGCGGACGAGCGCGTGTGCACTGGGCGTGGAAATCAAGAGTGAATCGAGAGGGCGGACGTGTTTGCGCGCGTGTGTGTGGTGTCCGCACACCATGGCACACCATCCTTCCTTCACCCGGTTTGTTCGGAACGAATCACAGGGAGATGTGCCTGTGGATTGGTCGTGATTGAAGCAAGCTTGTCGTCTGTGATGCCGCTCGGGCCCTTTTGTGCGAGGCGCGCCGCGACGACCACACGATGCGCCTGATGTGGTTGTCGGTGTTTGCAGCAGCAGTAGCGAGCGAGCATGGCGTCGCACACATTCGCTGGAGCTGGAGCTGGAGCGGCGCCGTTGCCACCTGCGCTCGCGAGCCAGCGCAGGACGCTCGTCGTCATGGAGGGATACCAAGTGAGACCGTGGACATCGCCGCTTTCGTCGGCAAACACGACCAAATGCTTGCGCTCGAGACCGCCGCGCAGCGCTGCGAGCGCCTCGACAGCGGGAAGTGGTCGTGAAACCTTAGGAGGCGCGCGGAGCAGCTCACTCAGAGTCGCATGAAGCGCTCCATACAAACGTCAAGCGCGCGGAGCAGCACCGGGACGCTCACCGACCATGAAACGCGCCTGCGGACAGCAGCGCTCGACGTGCTCTCTTTGCCTTGTTGATCGCATGTGGTTAGCGACGCTCTGCAATGCTCACTCTCTCAGCCGCGAACACCGCCAGCTCCATGCGATCGATCGTAAAGGGCGACGTTCGCCACCACCACCGAGACAGTCTTCGCCTTAGCTTGCCCCTCATCATCACAAGGCGATTGCCAATCGCTCGCAAGGTGCAAGGTGCGAGTGGCCGTAATCGAGCGCGAGCGAGCAACCTGGCGAGCAATCGACGGTCGATGCGATGTGATGAGATGAGGTGGTGGTGGCGGTGCAGCGCCTCGGGTGGTCGAGCCAAGGCGCTCTTTGCACGACTTTGAAATCAACGCGCGCTCCTCGAGTCGGATGTGCAATGCCGAGTAGGACACCATCGGGCTGCCGACGCTAAGAGGCACAGTTCACCACCCGCGGCGTTCACATCGAGCGCACCAGTGCGCTCTCGTCTTTTCAATGCAGTCGTTGGACGCCTGCGCAGCTCATGGACTCGATACAGCCGCTCTCTCTCTCTCTCTCTTCCTCCACGCAGCGCACACATGTACAACACACAGCGCATTGTCATTACCGACGGACAGCCGCGCCTCCTCTCGCGTCTCTGTGTGAAACCAGGCACGATCGGACAGCGAGACGATTTGCGGCCGTCGCTCGCCCTTCACCTCCAGACAGACTGACAGACAGACTTGCCCAGCGAGACGAGCGAGCGAGCGCAAATGTGGCCAGGAAGGTGTCGGCACTGGCATTCACGCGATGGTTTCAAGTGCTTGCACCGCGTCTCTTTACGCCGCGCGCGCTCCTCCTTCATAGCAACACCCTCGCAACGATGACTGGGGGAGCTCACCCTGACGCATGCTTCAGGACGTCGTAGGCTTGGCCTACCTGCTTGTTACCCGACAACACGATAGAGATCGATAGAGAACAACAACGGTCCTTGTGTGCGCGCTGCTGCTGCTCAAAGACGCCAGACCGCACTTTGCCCAGCAAGGTGGTGTTTGTTGTCTTGCAACCAACAACGATCGTGAACCTCCGCTAGTATCCTCCAGCTGGTCGGCGCGCACACACGGCTCGACAGGTGGCGACAACAACAACAACCTCTGCATTGGCAGGTGTGTTTGTGCTTGCTTGCAGAGACTGCCTCAAGTCGCTCAATCGATTCGATCCGACCTTGCGACTTCCAGCAACTGGTGTCGTCTTCCATGTCAACTCGATCGCCGTAAGAGAGCTCGATCATTGGCCTTCGGTCTTTCATCTGCGGTCTTTGGTCAGGCGCGTCGATCAGCGCCAGCATCAATCAGGATTTGTTTCGCCCACGAGGTCAGGCGCAGCGCGCACGCATACGCATGCACGTATGCTCTGGAGCAACAAGCGGTCGTTGCGCGTCAAACGAGTCAAGACAACCAGCGCACGGACGCCTAGCAGCACGCCGCAAGCTGCTGTCATGCGGGCAACGTTGGCGCGGTGTGACGACAGAGCGAGCGACGAGCGCATGGAGAATCCCAGCCTCTGTGCTAACAGCGATCGGTCGCCGTTGGCAGCGCAGACACCAAGTGCATCCAGTCGAAGATACTGCTATTGCTGCCGCTGCGAATCGACATCGACAGCGCCGGAGCGGCTTCGTTCGACCGCCAGAGTCGGCTCGAGAGGTGTTGTGGGTGTGCGCTTTGCTCCCGAACGCGCTCGAGTTGACACGCCTGCGCTTGCGCTTCGGATCGGATCGGATCGCGTGTGCATTCTGTTTCCTGGGCGTCGCACTTGATGCTATCGTCGTTGTGTGGGACGCTGACATCCATGGGGCAAGCTCGCGACGCGTTGTGCGTGAGCGAGGCGAGCGTGTGACTCGTGCAGCTCGCGCGCGCTCAGGATCAAGGGAGACGCCGCCTCGACACGTGGCGCGCGCTCCTAGCTCTTCGGCTCACACACGGACTGATCGCACGGCGCAGCCTCGCCTCTCATCGAGCTACATCTGCGCAACGGAACCATCCAGGCTGCAAGCAACAGGTATGCGTTCGCGGCATCACACAGCTTTCGAGCTCGGACACTTGGACTATGTCTCACTCTCTCGCTGACCTGTCTACGATTCCTTGGACGGGAGCAAACCGACGCTGGCGAGGAAGCCCTGGAGCTCGGCGTGGACGTCGTCGTGCAGTGGCACCGCCTAGACGCCAGAGAGCACCGACAAAGGCACTTGTCAGCTGCCACTCGGACATACTACAGACACGCACAGCAGCACACTCGACACACAC
>JAASFT010000889.1:0-11886 GCA_023333885.1 Globisporangium parvum
AGCATGGTTGTGAGTCTCCTGATGTTGATTCTGCGTATCCTCCGTCGCTGATTGCCTCGAGTCAACAAAGTGACACACACTCGCAACGAGCGAGTGTTTGTCGAAAGTGGCGTTTGGCGTCAAGCACAGCAAGCACCGCCGACGAAAGTGAGCGAGAGAAAAACGAGGGAGTGATAGCTAAAAGGCTCTATAGTCGACACGCCGAACATCGTCAGGTTAGTGTACACTTTGTCAGTCATCGCAAGAGTGAAAAACAACGTGCTTCATACAATTTTCAAGTCCGTGCGAGTCCTCTGATTGTTACCATGCTCTTTTCCATCGTCGTCTTGTTCAGGTTTCCTCTACACTCTTGCTAGTTCAATCGATTGTCTTGAAATTTGAGGGAACCAGCCAATGGTACAAATCGGTCTCAAACGAGGATAGTTGTCTTGAACAAACCCTCTGCATCTCCTGTATTTGCCACACATACATCGTTTTCATACAAAAAACAACTATAGCCCCGACGTCGATCATGACGTCGATGATCGACGATCGAACGCTCTATATATACAATGCATCAGGCGATATCAAAAATGACTAGCGTCTTAATGGGTAGACAGAAAACTGAGGAATGAGTGATGGTATATTCTGAGAAACTGTACGAACTCCAAATCAACGCTATAAAACCTCAAAACACTCGATTCCCAACTATTATATTTCACTATCGGATGTACTGTGTTAAGGGAACATGTCCTATAAACCTCTAGGATGGTATTCAGTGAATATTGGGCAGCATGTGGGCGCATGCTGCCCAAGCGAGACGGTGATGGTGTGTGTGGTAAACGACAGTGGTGATGTCGTATTAAAATTAACCGGAGCATTTTACGGTTTTCGTGAGTTTTGAGGTTTCCGGAAACTATAGTGAAGGCGAGAGGTTAATTAGACGAATCAATTGAGATCGTTCCGGAATTGGACTGCTTGCGTTCACTATGTAGCTATATGAAATGGACATTGCTATTGTGTTGTATCGCGGACATGTTCCACAGCAAATGTATCGGAACATGACATAACCTCGAAATCCACAAATCAGATATTTCAAATCTCTAAAAACGAGGTTTGATGAGGTTTTTCAAAACATATTCGAAAATACACAAAAATCATTATGGCAGAATGAACTGTTGTATCTTGAAATCTGTATGTGAGCCACAAAGTACGATCGATCCTCTCTTTCTGTACAAAACAACAACATCTATACAATATTCATACTTTGGTCTCATTGTCCGAGAAAATGTTCGCTGTCACTTCATTCGTGCCACACTGTGCCACACCAATGAAGTGACACGTTCTGGCGGTCTGCCAACGCCTCCCTTGTTTGTGTGGCGCTGCGCTATTCGAGCAGGACCCAAGACGACGACGACGACGACGACGACGACGACGAGATCACCATGAGTGCCCTGCTGCTGCGTCGATCGGTTGCGGCCGCGAAGAAGCACGCGGTTGCGCCAGCTGCTGCGAACGCGATCGTGCCGTTCGCGTCGCGCTCATTCGCAGGCGCGGCGTCGCCCGTGCCGCGCGGCGACGAGAGCGTCGAGAAGCCGAGCTGGAACGACGTCGTCGAGAAGGCGTCGAACCTGTTCTTCCTCGGCGAGATCTTCCGCGCGACGTGGCTCGCGCTCGAAGTCCACCTCGAGCGCAAGGTCACGATCAACTACCCGTTCGAGAAGGGTCCGTTGAGCCCGCGCTTCCGTGGCGAGCACGCGCTGCGTCGCTACCCGAGCGGCGAGGAGCGGTACGTACGGACTGCGCACCGGCGCACGCCTGCGCGTCGTTTCTGCTGTTCTTGACATAGCCGCTAACGATCGATGGACGCGTGGTGCTCGCGCTGTAGCTGCATTGCGTGCAAGCTCTGCGAAGCGATCTGCCCTGCGCAAGCCATTACGATTGAAGCTGTACGTCTTTGCGTCGTCGCGCTGCTGCTGCGGCGTCGCCTCGCCTGGCTGTGCCGTCGTCTCACACTGCACGCTAATCGTCCGACTCGCTTGCGTCCACAGGAGCCGCGCGCTGACGGCAGCCGTCGCACGACGCGCTACGACATCGACATGACCAAGTGCATCTACTGCGGCTTCTGCCAAGAGGCGTGTCCCGTCGACGCGATCGTCGAAGGCCCGAACTTTGAGTTCGCGACCGAGACGCACGAAGAGCTGCTCTACGACAAGGCGAAGCTCCTGTCGAACGGCGACAAGTGGGAGTTTGAGATCGCGCACAACCTCGCGGTCGAGCAGCTCTACCGCTGAGCAAGCAGTCGCGGCGGCGGAGCGCTCGGACACAGGAGCAGCAACCTACACAGACGACGTAGCTGCGCGTGAGCGATGACGACGCGTTCCACGAGCAAATGGCACTGTCCGGACGACGTGACGCCCACTAGCGTGTCTATCACTCTCTATCGTCTGTCAGTGTGTCTGTCAGTGTGTCGCCCAATGGCTCGCGACTGTGTGTGTGTGTGTGTGTCTCGCATGCTGAGTGAGGTAGAAAGGGTCGAGATGGCTGGCTGGCTGGCCGGATGGCTGGCTCACTGCTCGGGCGGCGGTGCGATCGTGAAGCGGATCTTCTTCGTCGTCTGTCCGACGTACTGGTACACGTTGCCGTGCGCGCGGAGCTTGGTCGTGTCGTAGAAGAAGTTCGTCCCGACGGTCTCTTCGAGCTGTCCGTAGAGCGTGTACTCGCCGATCTGGAGCATCGGCGACGCCGTGTCAATGCCCTGGCGCGTCCGTCCCCAGCCACAACGGCATCCAGAGTCAGTCCGAGCATTGGCCGCGCCTATCAAGCGCAGCAGTGGCCACTCGAGCAAGACGGCGCACCTCAATGCGAATGCGCGCGTAGTCGTCAAAGATCGGGTGGTTCTTGAAGTCTGCGAGCTCGAGCACCACGAGCACGTCGTCGTCCTCGTCGTCCTCGTCCTCTTCGTCGTCGTCACTGTCGCCGAAGCCGTGGGCTTTGCGACTAATGTCGATTGCAGTGGCTGCGGTGCCATTGCTGCTGGCGTCGTCACGCACTGGCACCACTGCCTTCTCCTCTGCTTCACCTGCGTCTACTGTCGACGTAGTCGCTCGCGTTGCATCAGTTGGATCAATGGTCGTAGCGTCTGCGCCATTCACGCGCTGAGTGCTCTCAGAGACTGGTTGTTCGCTCTCGTTGGCGTTAGAAGCATCGACAGAAGCGGCAGACTGGCCAGGAGTGGCAGCGGCTGAAGCTGAATCTCGCGCTGTTGCTGCTGCTGCGTCGCTTGGTCGCCTCCGCTTGCGCTCGTTGCTCTTGCTCGCTGCTGCTGCCATGTGGTCACTTGTGTGTGTTGCTCAAGTGTTTGCTTGGCAGTGCAAGTTCGTTGCTATGTGCACGTCAAAATTGCTAGGTGCGCGTCGATCCTTATTTTCTTCACTATCACCACTGCAATTGCAATCAGAGCGACGGCTGCCAGTCAAACACACACACGAAGAGCTGCAGCAACGGCATTGACGCGAATCACGACCGCGTCTTCGATCTGTGCAAGCAAGCAGCAGTGACAGCACACGGGCACTTGCGCGCGACCACATTGAACGAGCAGCGAGCGACAGCAGTGCATAACGACAACAACAGCAAGCGATGGCGCCTCCAGCTGACGCGAACAGCCAAGCAGTGGCGATCTCGGGACTCGCGCCGACTGTGACCGAAGCGATTCTCTTGAACACGTTCCGCGTCTACGGACCCATCCTGCGCATTTCGCTGAACGGGACCGGCGGCGCGTACGTTGCGTGTGCTTGTCCTAAGCTGCTGCATGTATGTGTATGGGCTTCCTCGACCGACATCGCTGACGATCATGCTCTGCTCTGCCACTGCCTCTGCTGCAGCCACATTGTGTTTGAGCGCCGAGGCAATGCGTACAAGGCGGCGACTGCAGCAAATGGCTCGGTGCGTAGAGCTGCTGTTACTGCGGCTATTGGACTCACACGCCCACGTACAAGCCCTCATCTCCATCACATGTGTGCCTTGTGGTTGCGTAGCTGCTGAACGGCAACTCGATCTCCGTCACGGTCGTGCGCGAGTTCCGCAAGACTGTGAAGCCGTGCAAAGGCTTCCTGGTCGGCTCGTGTCGACAGGGTGACAAGTGCAAGTACGTTCGTTTGGCGTTGCTGCATGGTCGAGTCGCGTCGCGTCGGTCACAGAGCGTGCGGCTCACGAGTGTCACGCTGTGACTGGCGTATGAACGCTCGCGCCAGGTACTTGCACATCCCCGACACGAGCATCGACATCGCGGCTGCGGAAGCTGCTGCTGCTGCAAAGACTGCAGCGAAGCAGCCGCTCACGGCGATCCCGACTGTCATGGGCGCGGCGGAGCGCAAGGCCGCAGCGATCGCGAAAGCAGAAGCGTACGAGCAGCGACAGCTCGAGATCAGCACGACAGTGTGCGAGTACTTTCAGAAGGGCCAGTGCCAAGCTGGATGGAAGTGCAGGTATGTGTCTGTGTCTGTGTCTCTGCGGTGTCGATCGCGTGTGTGGGCGAGTGAGCAGTCGCTAACGCACGCGACTCGGTGGCGTCCACGACAGATTCAAGCACACTAGTGCCCGGCGTCAGCCAGCCAAGTGCAGCTTCTTCGCTGCAGGGCTCTGCAGACGCGGCGACGCGTGCACGTACCTCCACGAAGTGGCGGAGCAAGAGAGCACCCCTGCAGCGGCTGCACCGACGCCAGCTGCAGCGTCGACGCCGAAGCCCGCAAAGGTGGCAAAGACACCAGTGGTCGCTGCTGCTGTGCCAGCACTGGCACCAGTAGCGAGTTCCGATGTGAGCCGCACGTGCATCGAGTGCGAAGAGGCTGGTGTTGCCAAGTGGCAGTGCAGCAAGTGCGACGACGCGCTCTACTGCGACGACTGCAACGCGCTCGTGCACAGGCCCAAGGTCATGAAGACGCACGAGCGCGTGGAGCTCCCGCCACTGGTCGTCGAAGTGAAGAACCCGGTGTGCCACGAGTGCGAAGAGCATGAGTCGAGCGTCAAGTGCGAGCAGTGCGACGTCGTGCTCTGTGCCACGTGCGACGCGTCGGTGCACAAGTTCAAGAGTCTGCGCAGCCACGTCCGTGTGGCGATCGCCAAGGCCGAGGCAGCAGCAGCGCCTGCGCCACAGCCAGTTGCTGGTAAGCGCGCAGTCGCAGCAGTCACGACAGCAGCAGCAGTCGTCCCAGAGCCTGCTGTGAAGAAGCAAAAGGTCCTGAAGCCAGCTCCAGCTGTCGCTGCGCCGCTCAAGGTGCCGGCGATTCCTGCGGCACTGGCAGACGTGTCGCCGGAGATCGAGTACGTCGAGAGCGTGCCTCGCTACGACCTCACGAGCGAGTCCGAGTCCGAGTCGGACGATGACAACGACGCTGATGACAGCGATGAGAAGGTAGAGGCGAACGCGCTCCAAGCTGCAGCTGCTGCGATGACGGTGGCCGAGCCCATGGACGTCGACAGCGAGTCGTCTGAGGACAGTGACGACGACGACGAACCGCCTGCAGCGACTGTCGCGCCAGTCAAGCGGTCTGTGCCAGCGGCTCCCACTGTGGCTTCGCACAGTGGCGACATTAGCTCCGAGTCGAGCGACGATGAGGACGAGCGCCCGGTCGTGCTCGCAGCGCCTGTGCGCAAGACAGTGCCTGCGCCAAAGCCAGCGGTCGTGTCGGCAGCGTCCGAGGCGAGCGACTCGTCGGACGACGAAGACGAAAAGCCTCGTGCAGTGGCGACCAAGCCGACTGCCCTCGCTGCAGCGAAGCAGACGACGACAGCAGACAGCTCGAGTGAGTCGTCGTCTGACTCGGACGATGACGATGCCCCAGCCCCAGCTCCTGCTGCAAAAGCTCCTGTTGTTAAGGCACCAGCAGCGCCTGCGAAGCGAGCGCCTGCGCCAAAGGCGACGCGCGGGAGTGGGACCCCTGGGATCTCGACGGGCAGCTCGCACTCGCTCGTGAAGAAGATCGAAGCGTACTGCGAGTCTGGGAGCACCGAGCCGCTGCATCTCGACGCGAACTTGAACGGCTTTGAGCGTCTGCTCGCGCACGACTGCGCCGAGCGCCTCGGTCTTGCGCACAAGAGCGTCGGGGACGGGCTCGAGCGCCACATCACGATCTCGCGTCAGCGGTAGGACGTTGATGCATTGCGAGGCGGTGGAGAGATAGAGAGCGAGAGAGCGAGGCGAACAGACCCTGTCGATGGCTGTTGAGCGTGCATCATCACCTACGTAATAGATCTGGATGGATGGATGGATGGACACGTGGCCAATGGCTTCACAAGTGACACGCATCGCAGCCAAACGAGCTCTCGAGACCCAACGATGCAAGACACACGAAGCGTTGAGTCGTCACCACACGAGCGCCTATCACGTGCTGCACACTCCTGACACTGCTGCTGCGCTCCGTATCACTCGCCTCCTTCTCCTGTCGCTGCGTGATCCTGCATCCTGCAACCACCAGCAGCACCAACGTGGATCTCGAGCTACACACACTAGCGCATCGCTGTCGTCGTTCATCGTCACTCGTCTCCTACTCGTCGTCGTCGTCGTCCTCTTCTGCGACTCGACAGCAGCCGCGTCGCGTCGAGGCGTCGCACCGCGCGTTCTACTCCTAGTCGAGCGTGCGCGCTTACTTGCGCGCGGCTCTTCTGTCGGCGCGCGTCGCGGCGTGGAAGCCCGAGCGAATGGCGGCGACCGAGCGCGACGAGCCGCAGTCTTGGCAGTGCACGAAGTATAAACGACTCACGCTGTCGCGCGTGAGCGTCGTGTTCGGCGAGCGGCACATCTGGCACGAGACGTACTCCGTGATGTACTTCCGCAGCAGACTCTCAATGTACTTGGGCACGTAGCGACCGCGGATCACGAGGCGCTGGTTGCCGTCGATCGAGCCTTCCGTACCGAGCTCCGCGAGCGTGAACTGGAGCACGTGCTCCGGGCTGCGGTGCATCATCTGGCAGATCTCCTGGAAGTTCACCCACAGTGTCTTCTTCGTGCCCACGCGCATGAGCTGCGGCGGCTTCATCGTGTGGCGCTTGCGGTCCGTCAGCTCCGGGTTGTTCTCGTGGAGCTTCGACATGATGCGCGCGAGGAGATCGTCCTTGTACGAGTACGTCGCTGGGTCCTGCACGAGCACAGACGACGAGCCGCTGCTCGCGTCGGCGCTGCTGCTCGCGCTTGCGTCCGCAGCTTCATCCGCGTCGCCCTCCTTCTTCTGCAACGTCGTCACGTCATACAAAGAGCGAGCGGTTGTTAGTACTTGGTGCCCGTGCGTCCACGCGTCGGAGAGGCAGAGGGAAGAGCGCCAGCTAAGAGCGACCGCGCACTCAAGCATCAACCCATGCACAGACAGACAGATGTACCTCCTTCTTGACCTTCTTGGTCTTCTTCCTCTTTTTGAGGCTCAAGTCGAACATAGCGGCGACATCCTCTGGCGCAGGCGGCGCGCCGGCTTCAGCGTCCGCGCTCGCCTTCTTCGACACCTTTGGCGCCTTGGGCACCGCTGCGACTTCGACGTCCGACATGGTAGCGATCGGTTCTTCCTGCTGCTTCCTGCTGTGCTTGCGGGCGTGGCTTGGTGGCGCGCGGGTGGCTCTCGAGCTCCTTCAAATGCTCGCCCCCTTCTCGTCGTCCGAGACTTTTCTGGTGGCCCCTGCGTCCACCCAAACGCTTTCACCCACAATGGAAACGGACCGAGCGCACAAAGTACGATTGAAGGCACTCGCGCTAAAATATATTGATACAGTTAGCTATACGAATAGAATCAACGAATGCACTTGAGTTGTTGCAAAGATGCAATGGATCACCCACTAAGAGCAGTCACCCAAAATGAGGCTTCTAATCGAGTCCATTTTGCAGCTACTATACTCACATCAAGACAAGTGCATCTCACTTGCATTCACTATGCTTGCGTTGGACGGCCACGAGCGCCAGCCACAGTGACAACTCGCAAGCAGCAAGCAGCAGCAAGCGAGCTCGTTCGAGAGAGAGAGCGAGACGATGGCGACCCGCATCCCGCTCGCGTTCCGCCGCGGCCCGCGACGAAAGTCCAAGGCCATCGACCTCATCGGCAACTGGCACGTTCTCCGTGGCGACCTCGTACGTTCGGCTTGCGGTTGTGTTTGCACTTGATTGCTTTCCCTTGTGCCATGATCTCGCATGTCCTCGGTGTGATGCATCGTGCATGCGCATCATCAGCAGCAGCAACAGCAGTGTATCATCGCACACTGCAAACAGGAGACGCTCACACACGTGTGATCGTTTGCTCATACGCGCGTGCCACTCCAGGTCGAGGTCATCAATGGTCCGCACAAGGGCAAGCAAGGCGCCGTTGTGAGTGTCATTCGTGACCAGAACAAGGTCATTGTCGAGAACATCAACATGGTACGCTTGCTGTCCTCTCGTTCGCTATCACGCACTCGACGACAACCCATGCGTCCACAGCTCACGCCACTGACATTCGCACTCGCCCGTCTTGCGCGACCACAGCACTCGCGCTACGTCAAGTCGACGCCAGTCGCGCCTGGCCGCTCGTACCTGTCGCCGGGTCCGATCCACTACAGCAACGTCAACCTCGTGGACCCATCGATCGGGTACGTACTCACGTGCACGATATGCCACCATCACGTGCTAGTGTCTGTACACTCGCCTGCGTGAGCGATGGCGTCTCACACGTGAGCGCTTCGTTGGTGGTTGGTTTCTGCTGGTTCGTGCAGCAAGCCGACGCGCGTGGCGATCCGCTTCACGGACGACGGTGAGAAGGTGCGCGTGTCGAAGAAGACGGGCACGATCATCCCGAAGCCCGAGATCTTGAAAGAGCGCCACAACCCGAGAAGAACAGAGACTGGCGTGTTCGACACGGCGCCCGAGGACGTGCTCGAGCGCACGGTCGAGGACTGGGAAGTCACGCGTCTGTAGACGCGCAGCACCGCCAGTGCAACCTGCGTCTGTGAGAGCCTGCGCGCGTCGCGTGGAATGCATGCGTGTGCTTGCATTCGAAGCGACTGCGCTGCTCGTAGAGCGTGCTTGCGTCACGCGCAAGCGACGCAGAATCAACGCACCAACAGACAGATACAGAAGGAGAGAGAGAGACACCGAGCGAGCGCTGCACAAGACCGAATGTAGATGCCGCTAGCAAATACAGGACGCAGCTGTGCGCTCCATCGAACGCTGTCACGTTGTTGCTGCTGCTGTTTGTGTGGATGGATGGATCCATCCCTCTGTGTACGTGCGCACGTGAACTGGCGATCGATCAATCCATTGATCGACGCGCGCGCGCTGCTTCAAGGAGCCTCCATTGCTGCGCTTGTGCGCGTCGATCCAAACAGGCGACGTCGATCGCTGTGTCACGACCAATAGCTGCTCGTAGTGCGAGCGGTCGCACCTATTTCTGGCATTGCGGCTTTTCGCGTCTTGATGAGAATGGAAAAGATCCGCTCAGGACGCGTCGCTGCGTCTCGTCGTCGTCGTCGTCGCGCATGCGTGCGTCGCTCGTCCTGCACATATTCTCCACGTCGCGTGTCGCGCAGAGCGCACGCACGTTCGACCGCACTCTCGGATTCGAGCTCGAGCGCGAACCTCATCACCACCACATCCTCCGCCACTTCCAAACACGACAGCGCAAATGCCGCAGAACGAGCAAGGCCAGCCGCTGAGTGCAGAGGACCAGGAGTACTACGATGCGCTGCACGCAGCGCACGGCGACAAGTGCACCGAGGACTTCAAGATCCGCATGGCGCGCGCGTTCCGAGCGCACAAGAAGAATCGCATGCACGTGACGCTCACCGAGGCGCAGCGCATTCTCACGTGGCGCGCGGCGCACCACGCAGACGCGATCCTCACGCGCGAGCTCGATCAGAGCAAGGTGTACTTTGACTACTGGCCCGGCATGATCTACGGTGAAGACAAGGAAGGGCACCTCGTCGCCGTCGACCGCATCGCGGAGATCCAGCTCGATGCGTTCCAGAAGAACTTTGCGCACATGGATCAGCTCCTGCCGCACCGCGTGCAGTACATGGAGCGCATCCAGTGGGAGAAAGCAGCGATCTCGAAGCGCATCGGCTCGCGCGTGTACAAGCACATTTGCATTGTCGACCTCAAAGGACTCGGCTTGAAGCACGTCTCGCGCTCGATCATCAACTACCTCAAGGTGCGTGAGCGAGCTCCGAGTGGATTGTGGTGTGTCTGGTAGTAGTGCGAGAGCGAGAGAGTGAGTGAGAGAGAGTGCATCGGCTTGTACTGACTGCTATGCTGTGTCTGTGCACCGACTAGCCGATCTTTGACGTCGGGCAGCTGTACTACCCCGAGACGCTGCTGCGTCTGTACTTGATCAACGCGCCGTTTGTGTTCTACGGCGCGTGGAAGGTGATCTCGAGCCTCATTGACCCCGAGACGCGCGAGAAGATCCAAGTGTTCAAAGAGGGCGACAAGTTCCTCGAGACTGCGCAGACCCACGGCATTCCGCTCGAGTCACTGCCAGCGTACCTCGGTGGCGGCCACCCTGGCCGCGCAATGAACAACACGTTCAAGCCGTCGGTGCCCGACACGCCGCTGCCAGTGCCGCTCTCGAGCGCGACTGATATTGCGGTGCGTTTGCAGATCGACGTGCATGCTGGTGTCATGTGCGGTCTTGGTGATGTGAGTGCGCGCGCTGACAGGATGGTTGGGATCATGCAATGATCAGGTCGTTGGCGAGAAGGACGCGGACGCGACGCCGATCCACGGCGTGCAGCTCGGGTCGCTCAGTGCCGAGACGCACGCCACTGTGGTTGCAACGATCGGATCGTAGATAGACCAGACCGTATGAATCGCGCTCGATCAAAGAAGACGCTAGGAGCGCTAGCGATACATAGACACATACTCTCGCTCTCACTTGCATCCCAAGACTCCTACGATTGATCCACACAACTTGCTTTGCAAGCTTGCAAAACAACAGCAGCGAGTCAATCTTTTGATGCATGTCGTCACTGTGACCACAGGCAGCACGCGTGCTGGTGTGATCAGCTGCCGAGCTGTGAAACCTTTGCGCATATGTGTGCGAGGCTGGAGGTGTGAACGCCAAGAGGTAAGGCACTGCTGCCATGTGTCAAGCGATCCTAGTGCGCATGTGCGTGATGCTTGTGGCGGATCGAGCAAACCCTCGCAAGGCATGATCAAGAGCCAGAGAGGTCGTGTCTGGTGTGTCCAAGTGGTGAAAGTTGAAGTTGCCGGCTGATCTTTTACGTCTTGCACACTTGCTCACGTGCACACTTGCACGTCTTCATGCCGCGCAATGCCGCAGTCAAGCGCCAGCACGTCCTCACTTCCTCATTCACTTCCAACCAAGCACTCGACAACACAGCAACACTTCCGTTCGTCGCCACACGCACACGGATCGACGAGTCCTAACCGCTCAGCGCCGCATCGCCCACGCACGTCATCTCTCCTCAAGATGTTCATGGGTGGTGGCGACGCGGCACCGCGCTCGTGAGCTCGAGCTCGTTCTTCTCGACTCACAGTCCAAGTGCCACGCGCTGCAGCCGAGACGACGCAAGCAGCGCAAGCGCCACTTCCAGCGCAAGATCACGTGCTCGATTCGCCGGAGCGCAAATGTCCACGACACATCATGGACGTTGAGTGTGCGCTGCGTGAGCTTTGGGAACGCCACGACAACGACGCTCGTGCTGCAGCGGTTGGTGGTGATACCGCGGCTGAGAGCAGGGAGCCTGTCGTCGTATGCGAAGAGATCGCTCGTGACGACTTTCGTGAATGGCTGAAGCGATACGATGGAGAGCTCAGACACTGGGAGTACGAGCCACTGACCCTGACGACCGGGCGTGTCGTCGTGTACAGCTATACGTACAGCGTACGCGCGACAACTTCTCTTGAGATCAACAATACAGTGGTACGCCAGCTCG
>JAASFT010000890.1:0-11876 GCA_023333885.1 Globisporangium parvum
CCATGCTCGCAAACGGCGCGCTCAAGAGCTCGGACTCGCGAAAGTGATCGCACTTGTGCTGCTGCTGCTGGTGCTGAGGCGTCGCTGCGAGCGAGCGCATCTCAAACGTGTCGGTCGTCGAGCACGAGTCGACCGACTCGTCGTCTGTCGTCGCCCAGCAGCATGAACCTTCTCGTACCGAAGCGTTGCACGACGCGAGGAACTCGTGCGAGGCTTCGTCAGTCGTGAGTGTACTTGTGCCGCTGATGAGGTCGCTTCGGAGGCTTGTCGTCGCTGACGCTGGCGGGATAGCTCGCATGAGCTCGCCGTCAGCAGTACATGCTGGTAGGCATGGTTGCATGGCTTGTGGAGAAGCGACCTCGTTGTTGTTGTTGCGGCTGCTATAGGATGCGGTGCAGTCGAGTGCGAGCGCAAGGAGCACAAGCAGCACGAGCTCTGTTGCCGCAAACACGCTTGCGAGTTGCTGCAGCGCACACACGACTGCAGTCGTGCGCCAGTAGAACGCGCAGTACGGAGCTGCACGCGTCGGCATCTGAGTGTACGTCGCTCGCTCTCTGGACGTGAGCACTGGAAGGGAAATTGCGGAATGGCGAGCGAGTGCGTGAGTGCGTTGCGTGTGTGTCTGCTGCTGTTGTTGCTGTTGCTGTTGTTGCTGTTGCTGCTGTTGGGATAGTCAGCAGTGAGCGAGGACGGAAAGCTGCCCGTGTTGCTGACGATTGGCTCGATGCGCCATATGCGCAGCTTCTACTGTCGAAAGCGCAATGGCGCATGTGCGTGTGTGTCCTTCTACGCGGGTCACTCACTCACTCACTCACTCGTGCGAGCGTGAGCAAACACCTGGGCGTGTTCTGGTTGAAGTGCTGCGTTGACGCGCTGCCATGTGGTTGGTCGGCTGCGCTCGGTCGCCACTGCATCGCCTCATGCGCACTTGAGCGCGTGCAGGAGGCTCATAGAGCAGCGACGCCTCGATCGCGCGAGCAGCTCATGCCGATCGAGCGATCGCGCCATGGATTCGAGTGTAGCTGATGGAAAGTTCAAGGCGTCCATCACATGCTGTTTTCAAGACGCGATGCCAATATCTATTGGTCAAGTGTGTGATCGAATCTTGCTTCCACAGAAGTCACTCAATGGCGATGTTGCCCCTTGTGTTAGTGCGCATTTGGCAGTACAATAGGTGCATACCCTCAATGCAAGACAAAATCGATACCGGATTACAACGTTCGCTCGAGCACACGAGCAACAAGCGAGCAAGCGAGCGCTGGCATGAGCGCGAGAGCGGCTGGCAGCAGCGCCTCCTGCGACGACGATGGCAATGGCGTCGACAGCAGCCGCATCTACGTCGGTAACCTCATCCCAAAAGCGAACGAAGTGCACCTGAAGCAGCTCTTTGCTCGCTTCGGTGCGATCCATACGATCTGGGTCGCGCGCAAGGTATGCACATGCGCTTCATCGGCGATCACGAAGCGACCGTAGCGATACCTCTATGGCATAGAACTAACTCGCATGCAGCCACCTGGCTTTGCGTTCGTGAACTACGCGACACCTGCTTGTGCGCAGCGCGCAGTCGATGCGTTCGAGGCCGCGCGCGACAGCACCAGCGCACTGTCGATCCTCGGCAAGCCTGTGAAAGTGCAGCTCGCAGGTGCAAAGGACAAGACGAAGGAGACGAAGGGTTCAGCAGCGCCAGCAGCAAGCGCGAGTGACTCAGTACTATCGGATGCGAGCGACAGTAGCAGTCGCAGCAGCGCGACAGGTGCTCGAGCAACTGCGGAGCGATCGCAAAGCTCGAGCCATCGCCATGATAGTGCGCGTCGTCGGCACCGATCAAGATCGCACTCTCACACTTCGCGCAGCCGAAGACCAAGTCGCTCGTACCGCTGTCGCTCGAGCAGCCACCGAAGCCACTCGCGCGAGCCACATCATCGCCATCGACGCTCTCATGATCGAGCGCACTCGCGACGGTCTCGATCTCCATCGAGTGCCGCACGTCGTCGCCATCGACAGCGACGACAGCGTGCAGAGAGCTCGAGCAACCGCAGTCGCAGCCGAAGCCGCAGTAGTAGAACCAAGAGACGGCGACGATCACCAAGTCCTCGCCGACGCCGTCGGTCTCACAGTCGCTCACCACGCCCCAGACGAGACGCACGCTCTCGATCGTAAGCCTCGAGTCGACTGAACAAGCAAGCGGAGACAGCGTCTCGCTCGCGATGCATTCGCACGTGAGACACCAGGCGCTTGGCTCTCGCTACTGAAAGAGCTCGCCCAGTGGCCGATCGAGCGCTACCAAGGCACTCGCACTCTCGACCAGTTCAAACGCCGAGCAGCTCTCGATCTCCACGTCGTCACTGTCGTCGTCCTTTGCCCGCGCTCTTGCGACGCACTGCAGCAGTTTGCTCTCGCCACCGAGCGGCAGTCCGTCGTCGTCGTCGTCAATCGCCACGAACGCGTCCGTGCCGACGATCTCCATGTTGTCGTCGTCTTCGATCGTGTCCTGCGTGGCGTTGGCCTCCCAAGTGTCGCTCGCTGCTTTGCTCTCTCGATGAACGGACTTCGCCAATCCTGCCACCAAGCGTGCTGCTGAGGCGTCAGAGTCGTTCAGGTCGCCAGCATCGTCGTCATCGCTGTCCTTCCTATTGGCTTTGGCTCTTGGTGCAGTCGTCTTGGCGTCAGCGCTCGCACTGGCTGCGTCCTGTTGCTCAGACGTGGCGGCGCGCGTTGCTGTCTCAAGCGGGTCGGCAACTTTCGCTCGAGCTGCTGCGGACGTCGACGATGGAGTGGGACCACCACTGATCACCATCTTGTCGTCGTCGTCCTGAGCTTTGCGATCGGTCGCATCAGCTGCCAGACCGTGTGGCTCGTCCTCACTTGGACGCGCGTGCTTGGGCTGAGCGACTGCGCTGGCTCTAGACGACCCTGACGTTGTCGTTGCATGCGATGGGTACGGGATCTTGCTCTCGCAGCATGATGGTCGCGCTCGCACCACTGACACACGAGGTGCTGCGCTCTCAACAACTGGCTTTGCCTTTGCGTCAGTGCCACTCACGCTCTTGCGCTCGCGCTCTGGTGCCGTCATTGCTGCCTTTGCTTTTGCATCAGCGCGTGCTCGGACACTAGGAGGTTGAGACTGGTGAGTGCGCACTGGTGCACTGCTGCTCGTCTTCACCTTGGACGACGGCGCTGCTGCTGCCGATGTCTTTTCTCCTGGCTTGAACGACACTGAGACTGTTGTCGCCGCAGTTGCGTTCGTGTCGACGAGACTGCTGCGGAGACTCGCGAGCACCGAGTGCTGCTCAATGAGCTGCTTCTTCACGTCTTCGTTCTGCCGCTTGAGCTCTTCGCAAAAGTCGACGATCTTCGCAAGCGCCACTGGGTCCGTCGCTGGCATCGCCGTTGTTGTTGCCGATGGCGACGATGTTCGCGCTTCGTGGATCGCGTCCGGTGGCTTCGCGTCTGCTTTGGATGGCGACAGCTGAGGTTCCAAGCCATCTGCAGAGTTGCTCGCGCCAGCACGCTGCCTCAATGCTTCGTGTCCATCGGGACGACCACTAGACTCGTCCACAGTCGCTTTTGCATCGCGCTCAACGCTCAGCGCACTGGATGATGACGACTCATGTCCAGCACTCTCGGACGGTGTAGCAACGGCGACGGTGTTGTTGTCTTCGTCGTCGTCCAAGCGCTTGCGACGCAACTGACGCTGTGCGCGCTTGAACGCCAGTGTCTCTTCCTCAAAGCGCTGTCGCACACGCACAGATACACCTCTCAGTACACGAGTCTACGACAATGGCAGCATGCATGGCTGCTCTCATGACACATCCGACCTTTTGGATCGCGAGCTGCTCCTGGAGCGTTTGCAAGTGCTCGTCATGCGTCTGCATGCCCGTGCGTCTGCGTCCATGCGCTATGGCTGGATTGCTGCTGGATGTAGTAGCGCTAGAGTCGATCGCTGGTGTTGTCATCGCGCGCTCTTGGTGCAGCAGGTCTCGGAATCCGCGCTCTTGGTCCTGACTCGGAGCGCTCTGACTCGGTCGGGGTCTTGATCCAGCGCCACTGAGCTGCTGCTGCTGCTGCTCTTCACGCTCCTTCTTCTCGCGGATCTGCTGCTCCAGTGCTTCGCGCCACGCGTCGTTCGACATGTGCTGGACATTCCGCCGTCCTGGCCGCATCAGCGGCTCATGTGTCATCGCCACGGACTGCTCGATTTCTCCATCATCGTGTCTACTGCTGTTGCTGTTGCTTCTGTCGCTGGTGCCATCGTCACTGTGCTCTGGCACACGCGAGCGACGTCTGCAGCTCTCGCTCTTTGACCCACTCCCAGACTCGTACCGTGCGTCGTCGAGAGTGCGCTCGCGCTTTTGCTGCTCCTCGCGCTGCTTCTTCTCGTCGATCTGCTGCTACAGCGCTGCGCGCCACGCGTCGTTCGAGACGTGCGAGACGCGGCGGTGGCCATTGCCGTCGCTCAGCAAGAAGCTCATGCGCAATGCTCTACTGACAGCGTCGACACTACTGAAGCATAACCGCCGACGTGTCGTCCTAGGACACTGACGACTAGCACCACCACGAGAAGACTGGACGACGACGTCTATGCCATGAAGAGTCTATGGACTAGCGACTGAACCTACAGGCTGGAGCTAGGACTTGCTCGTCTACTTGTCCTGCTTGGAGCTGTACTGCTCCTTGAGACGCTCGTAGTGCTGCAGCTCAGCAGGCGAGACCGATGGCACAACGTGCTCGAGCGCAGAGAGAAAGTGCGTCTGCGCGACTGGCACTTGGAGCTCGTGCGGTGGCAAGCGACTCAGCAGCGTGCGCACAGTCATTGGACTCGACGAGTAGCAGTCTTCCGCATTGATCGCCTCTGGTGGCAATCAAGACAATCAGGACAAGTTGTGATCAGTCTTTGTGTGAGGTTGCACGTCCAAACCACATCCCTTGCTAGGACAACAAGCAAGCGTACCGATCTGCTCGTCGAGTGCCGTGACGCGGTCCTTGAGCGCCGCAGCGAGCGCACTGGAGCACAAGGCGTAGAAGTCGGCACCAGTGAAGTTGAGCGGACAGTGCTCGACAACGTCGCGCAAGTCGACGTCGTCGGCAAGCGTGAACTTGCGCGTCAGTGCTTGCACGACTTTCATCTGCGCACTCTTTTCGTTGCAGATCCCGAGGTACAGCAGCCGGTCGAACCGTCCTGGACGCAAGAGCCCTGTCTCGAGCAAGTCCGGTCGGTTCGTGGCGCCAATGACAAAGACCTGGTCGTTCCCACCGCCGCTCAAGCCGTCGATTTCCGTCAAGAGCTGCGACACGACGCGGTCCATGACGCCGCCCGAGTCCGAGCCGCGTCCGCGCATTGGTGCGAGCGAGTCGAGTTCGTCAAAGAAGAGGATGCACGGGCGGCAGCTCCGGGCTTTTGCAAAGACCTGCCGGACGTTCTTCTCGCTCTCGCCAATGTACATGTTCAGGAGCTCCGGGCCTTTGACGCTGAGGAAGTTGAGATTGCACTCGGTCGCAATCGCTTTCGCCAAGAGCGTCTTGCCTGTCCCCGGCGGTCCGTAGAGCAAGATGCCCGAGCGCTGGCGCACGCCACTTGCAAAGAGCTCGGGGTGTTTGATCGGGAGCTGCACGACGTCCAAGATCTCGTCTTTCACGTCTTCGAGACCGCCGACGTCGTCCCACTTGACGTTTGGGATCGACGCGTTCCCGACCTTGGACGATGACGACTGCGCTTGCTGCTGCTTGATCGCGACTTCGAGGTCAGCGAAGCGGATCGAGACGTCAAGCGCGTCGCAGTCGCGTGCGAGGCGCTCGATGAAGCGATCAGTCGAGTCCTCGGAGTCGACTGGACCCGTTTCGTTGTCGTTGAGCAAGCGCTCGACTGCTAACGCGCCAGCATCAGCGACGAGCGCAGCGAGTTCGCCACACGTCCGTCCAGCCGTGAGCTGCGCGAGCTCACTCACGTCCACGTCGTTCCCAAATGCAGTCGCTGCTGCAGTGTGCTCAAAGAACGCGCGGCGCGCTGGCAAGTCCGGCGCTTCGAGCACGAGTTCGTACAGGAAGCACTGGCGAATGAACTTGGGCACGTCACTGAGGTCTTCCACGCACGCGATGAGCGGGATGTTCGTTCGGTGTGGACTCAGACTCAGACTCCGGATGCACTCGGACAGCACGGCGCCAATGCGGAGCTCGGCCTCTTCGTTGTCTTTCTCGATCGGGAAGAACCGACTGATGTAGAGCAGACACGGCGCGAGCGCTTGGGCTTTCACGACTTGCTCCCGGACGTTCTCGAGCAAGTGGAGCTCCGACGGACCTGTGAGCTCCGTGAACGGCACTTCGACGACAAACACACCGAGTTGCTTGGCGACTTGGTGCACAAGCGTCGTCTTCCCAACACCGCGAGCGCCGCTGATGAGCACGGAGACGGGGACGTCGCAGAGCTGCGACGGGTACAGCATCTCGTACAATTGGTCGAGCGCTTTCGTTGGGAGCGATGGCTCAAGCGCGAGGGCAGCGCGAGGGACTGGGACGTGGAGCTTCGAGTCTTCGCAGAACGCAAAGAAGCGCTTGACAGTCGCTTCATCTGGCGCAGCAGCTGAGACAGTCGTGGTCTGCATGAGCTCAGTTGTCTCCGAGACGCTCAGCACGAGCACTGCATCGGTGTCATGGACGCTACTGCTGCTCGTGCCAGTGCGCTCGAGCTTCTCGACGCGAAAGAACACGAGCGACGTGTCGACGTTCAGCGCTGGCGGCACGAGCACCGTCGTCTGTGTCGTTGTTGCTGCTGAGGCTGCGATTGTGCAGAGTCCAGACTCAAACTCAGTTCCGGCAACGTACGACTCTGGGATCACGACTGGCGTGTACGGCTTGCGCACTGGCGCAGCTGCTGCTGCTCCCGACGACGAGTGCATCTCGCGCAGTGCGATCGCAAACGTGTCGCCTTGCTGCAGGACCTGGGACGTCGCAAAGAACGCGCGGATCGCACTCAAGAGGCCGTCGCGCTGCTGCATGAGCGCGTGCGAGCGGCACGAGAGACTCGAGACGAGCAGCGGCGCAATCGTCGCGTGCGTCGCTGGCGCTGGCTGCTCTTGGTGCTTGCGACGGAACGCTGTAGATGGCGCCGCGCTCATGTCAAGGCCGAGTTCGTGCGGCAGCGCGGCGCAGATCAAGAGCTGCACAGTCACGTGCTCGGTCGTCGCTGCATGGAGCGCGATGCCCAAGTTGAACGCTAGCAGCGGCGCGAGCGTGATGTCTCCGATCACAGTATGATGCGCATCTGTCGGCTCTGATGCTGCTGCTGTCAATGCGCCGCTATCAGCGCCAGTGTATGCGCAATCTGCACTGACGAGCACGAGCTTTGCAATGTGCGCGCGTGCGTCCTGACCGAGCAAACTCACGCGAACGTACGAGCCGTTGACGATCTTGAGCTGCCGCAGGACGTTGATGTCGGCTGTCATTGCGAGCGTGAGCGCATCGTCTGGCGACAGCGCAGTGCGCGTCTGCGCTGCAGGTTGTGTGTGGACTGCAGTCACAGCATTCTTGTCGGAGCCCCACACATGTGCTCGCACACAGAGCGATGTCGCGCTGCTGGCTGCTGCAGTTGTCGACGCGAGCGCTGCAGTGGCGTGCGCGTCTCGCTCGCGCGCAAACGATGAGACCCACATCGCTGTGTATGCGCTTGTATGAGCGGTCGAGCGGCGTGAAGAGCGAGCGCAAGGACGTCGACGTTGAGCTCGTGCGCAATGAGCTTGAGCAATGACGACGCACTTGACGTGACAGCTCACTGCATGCGATAGTGATAGAACCAAGGAAACGATTCGCAAACGCTTGAAGTCTGCATTCGAGTTTTGTCAACAGTGTTGCTTGATTTATGTAATTACACATTCCATTATTTACTCGCGCAACATTCTCGTCTCGTAAAAAGCTGCACCTCCCTTTGCACGATCTTTCGCTTGCATTTGGTTTCAGTATTGCGACGACCTCGATACAAACAATAGCAAACGCACGTCCAAGACGACGACAGTAGCAACAAGCAGCAGCATCAAGGACGATCGATCTCGCATCCCCTACACACGTACAAGCATGAGCAGCAAAGCGACTGAGAAGAAGGCAGCAGCGCCAACGGCGGAGAAAGTGCCGTCGCTCATTGTCGTGACCGAAGAGGACGACGAGTTCGAGGAGTTCGAAGAGGCGAACTGGAGCGCGCAGAGCGAAGAGAAGGACGCGCACATCAAGCAGCAGTGGCAGGACGACTGGGACGTCGA
Source organism: Globisporangium parvum (assembly GCA_023333885.1). Taxonomy (NCBI): domain Eukaryota; phylum Oomycota; class Peronosporomycetes; order Pythiales; family Pythiaceae; genus Globisporangium; species Globisporangium parvum. The sequence goes on from JAASFT010000890.1 coordinate 8,247, forward strand.
CGACGCAGACGACGACTTTTGCAACCAGCTGCGGAAAGAGCTGCAGAAGTCCAAGTAAGCACCGTCGACAAGCGAGTGGGTGGGTGGGTGTGTTTGGACGACCGAGCGCACTTGAGCGACGATGCAGTCTTCCATCGACGCACACGCGAGCGATTGAGCGCTGGTACACGCCATTGCGAGGCGCAGCAACGTACGTTTGGCAGAGCAAGCGGACGATCGCACCAAGTGCTGGCGCCGCGGACAGCGCGTGACGAATGCAATGCCAGTCGCTCGCTTGCACGTGCGCTCTGTCTGTTCTCCTCTGCTCTCCTGTCCATGTCTGTCTGTTGCCATCGTCCCTCAAGGGATGGCTCGAACAGAAGCACGGCTTGGTTGCATCACGCGACCTACCGCACACAACGCACGCCGTCAAGCGAACACTCGCCATCCGTCCCTGCGCACACGAGCGAGCGAGTCTGCGAGCGCGTGTATTACAGCAGCAGCCACTGCGCTGGTCGTGCGTCTGGCTGCTGGCGACAGAGCTGCGCGCACGGCGCAAGCGCCGTCGCATCTCGCCGTCTGCGAGCGCCGGTCTCTCTCTCTCTCTCTATTTACTTCTTCTTGAGGTGCTGCGGCGGCACTGGCGTGAACATGGCGTCGCGCTTCCACTCGGGGATGTACTGCTTGAACTGCGCCTGCTCGTCCTCGTCCTCGGTGTCAAAGAGACTGTCCGGGCTCGTCGCCTTTGCCGTCGCGCTTGCGTCCGCCGATGCAGTAGCGGCAGCAGCGATGTCGCTCTTGACCGGCGTGAGCAGCGCTTGGATCTGCTCGAGCGACTGCCGCGTGTTCATGAGCGTGTCGATCGGGTCGCGCACCTTGAACGTCTGGAAGCGGATGATCGGGAAGCTGTTCTTGAGCTTGAGCTCAATGTCCTTGAGCACCGCTGGCGACGTGTTGAACGACGACACCACGAGCTTGCCTTCGTAGTGGCGCTGGAGCTCGCCCCAGCGGCGGTCCTCGATGCCATAGCCCAAGCGCTTCTCGCCGCGGTTCTCGAGCGCGCGCACGACGCCGCCGCTGCCCGTGATGATCTTCGCGCACTCCTGGAACACCTGCGCGACGTCCTTCGGCGGCGACTTGAGGTTCGTGAGCAGCACCTGCTTGTAGAGCGGCATCGTGATGGCGATCGGTCGACGTCTCGCTGCCACTGGTCGGTCTTTTGCAATGCACTGGTGTTCATGACTCGAAAATGCGTGGTGTCACATACCGTTCGAAGAGGCGGTACAAGGTACCTCTTTCAGGAGATCACTGTACCGCTTCGCTCTTCACCTTCAATATCTAATCCCCTTTGAAAGCGATCGCGACAACGACGTCGTGGTGTGGTCGCGTGTGGTGCAGTGTACGCCACACAAATCAATTCTCTGGCAGCAAAATGAACGAATTTTGAAATAAACACGCGCTACCATTCTATACTTGATTTTTGTATTGAAACCTCCGCTGGAGGAAATTCATACAAACCCTAAGTGAGAGTCGGAGGTTATGTGGCCCACATATCCACTGACGCTCACTTGAAATTTGTATCGAAATCCTCCGTTGATACTATATCTATTCGACAGTGACCATTGAACTTCAAGTCAATTGTCGAACTAATCTTTTCTTTGTTCATCCAAGTTGCGGGCGGAGCTCACACATTAAATGATATTTTCTCAGCCTCAATGAGTGCGAAATGTTCAGTTTGAATGTGAGCACCCATTGGCGAAGTGCAGGCGAAGACGCTGACAGCACAGCTACAACAGAAGCAGCTTCCACTCCCTCCCCCGCTCTTGCGCCTGCGCTCCTGCGACTGCAACTCGTGGCGACAGCAGCATCGACTTCGCCGAGATCGTGCAGAGCGAGCTGATCGCGATGGAGCTACTAGCTATGAAAAAGGCGCTCGGCCGCATGAGCAGCTTCACACACGAGATGCGCGAGAGCGAAGCGCTGTGCGCGCGCTTGGCCGACCGCTTGCGCTATTTGAGCGAGCACGTGGACCCAGCGAAGCTAGAGGACATCTTGCCTCCGTTCAGCGCCACGGTCGACCAGACGATCGCGCTGCTCATCAAGTTCGGCAAAAAGAGGGCACTGGAGCGCGTCGTCGCAAGTCGTGCCGTGCGTGAAGGCGTGAAGCGCATTCACACGAAGATCGACGAGTTGTTCATCACGGCTGGGTTTGGAGATGCACCCGAGATGACGGCGTGGCGCGAGTGCGAGGCAGCAGATACTGAGGAGCAGCTCACGAACTTGTCCGAGCTAGTTGCGAACCCCACCGTACTTGGCCAAGGACTGTCAGCGAGCCAAGTCGAAGAAGCGCTCACCAATCTCCAGCTCGAGATCACGCAGCGAAGCCACTCAGCTGAGTTCCAAGCGCTCCTGGAGCGTGTGTTCGAGCTACTTCGACATGAAGCACCAGGACTCGATCGCATCCCGAGCTGGTACGTGAACCGCGACGACGTCGAGATCGGTGAGCAGATCGACATTGACGCGTTCGGCGCAGTGCACCGCGCCAAGTGGGGTCCGAACGGTTTGGACGTGTGCGCGAAGCTGCTGTTCACGGAAGGCGCGAAGGCTCAAAAGCAGTTCTTGGCGGAGATGACCGCGTGGCATCGGCTGTCGCACCCGCACGTGATCCCGATGCTCGGCGGCTGCCATGTTGGTGTGCCGATGTTCTTCATCTCGGAGCTCGCGACGCAGGGGAACCTCGCCGACTTTCTGGACGAGTCGCCAGCGAACAAGCAGCAGCTCTGGCGCCTCATCCATGAAGCCGCTCAAGGACTCGCGTACCTCCACGCGAACACGATCGTCCATGCGAACATCAAGTGCAACAACGTCCTCATTGGCGACGACAACAAGGCAAAGCTGTGCGACTTTGGGTTTACCCGTACGCGATCGCAGTCGTTGAGTCGGAGCTTGAACAACAACGCATCGACGATGCGCTGGAGCGCTCCCGAGTGCTTGCTCGAAACTGGCGAGAGTGGCAAGCCGTCGTACTTGACCGATGCGTACTCGTTTGGCGTGACGATCATCGAAGCCAAGACGCAAGCAGAGCCGTGGGCGTCGGTGATTCAAGCCGAAGACGACATCTTTGAGCTCATTGGGGACAATGACGGCGGCTACCCTCGTCCAGAAGACAACGTCTTTAGCGACCGCGAGTGGCGAGCAGTCGAGGCCCTGGTTGCGTTTGACCCAAAAGAGCGCTCGAGCGTCACGGATATGCTCAGGATACTGGGCGAACTCGCGCACGAGGAAGCAGATCGCGGCGCGTGCCGAGCTGCTGCGCGCACTGAATCGCCCAAGATCTCGTGCGCATGTGGCCACGCAAACCCACCTGGCAACAAGTTCTGCAGCGAGTGCGGTGCTCCGTTTTCAGCTCACGCGATGGCGCCATGAGTGAGAGCGATGCTCCAAGCAGTCTCAGCAACGTTTGGGTTGTACACCGTGTTGTTACCACTTGTAACTCGCGCCTTGTTTGCCACGAGTCGGTCGACTCGTGCTCGACGACCGACACGTTTGAGATGCGCTCGCTCGCAGCGACGCCTCAGCACCAGCAGCAGCAGCACAAGTGCGATCACTTTCGCGAGTCCGAGCTCTTGAGCGCGCCGTTTGCGAGCATGG
>JAASFT010000891.1:0-11875 GCA_023333885.1 Globisporangium parvum
CGCACTGTACGCCGTGGCGCTGAGCGAGATGGATCTCGTGACTGCGCGCATTCGCGACCGAGAGGACGAGATCGCAGACTTGCGTGCGCACGTGGACGAGCTGAGCAGCAAGGTGGACGCACTGACAACGTTGCACCACCAGGTGACGTCCACGAGCACGAGTTCGAGCACGAGGTCCAGAACAAGTATAAGCAGCATTAGCACCAGTAGCACCAGTAGCACCGACAGCGCTACTGAAGTGATCTACATGCGAGCGACCACGAGCGCTGCGACGCTCTTAGGCTGTGCGCTCGTGTGGACACCAGCCGAGTCTGGCAGTCGACTCTTCGGCCGCTTCGAGACGCTCGCGGACGGCGCAGTTCGCCCGACGGTTGACGGCGTCTACAGCGTCCGCGTCGTCGTGCACCACACGAACGCGTACCGTCCGCCGAGCTTTCACGAAGTTGCTGTGGGCTTCTACCTGCCTGTCGAGCGTCCTGCGTTCTACGTCCAGAAGAACGGCATGACTGTCGCGATGTGCTACGGGTCGTCCGAGAAAGGCGCGCTCCAGTCTGCAGCGCTGGCGCACATGCTCTACTTGCGCACGCACGACGAGCTCAAGGTCGTGTACGCCGGCAGTGGCAATGCGAAAGACGGGAGTTACTTGATCATGTATCAAGTCAAGTAGAGCGAGAGCACTAGCGTCGTCGGTAACAGAGAAGTCATGGCATCATCACCAGCAGTAGTAGTAGCCCAAGCAGTAGCAGCGGCATCAGCCGTTGTCGTTGGAGCGATGGAACGAGTCAAGACAGATAGGCAAACGAGAATCATTGGACGTTCAGACTCAGACATGCACACTTCACACTGCACTCAAACTGCACAGGCGACCGCAGTGGTGCTCCAGACTGCGACCTCACTTGAGCAGCCTGATCGACATGGTCGAGTTCGCATCGACGTAGTTTCTGCTCTTGTTCACGACCGTCAGCTTCTGGCCCTTGCCCATTGGGATGACGACTTCGAAGCGGTGAGTGTTGGAACTCTGATCGCTCTTGGAGCAGGACTGGATGCAAACGCCATCGCGCTGGATCTCGCAGAACAAGTTGTGGTCATAGTGTACTACGTGGACCAGTGCGAGGCTGACCACGTACACACCGCTCTCCTGGACGGTGATCTCGCCTGTCGCGTCGACGACAAAGCCCTTCATTGCTTTGTTGTTGCCGTTGTCCTTGGTCCGACTCCAGATCAGAGGCGAACATGATGAACTAGCGTGGGTCTTGAAAGTCACTTCAGTTGGTGCTGGCGGCACTTCACGCAAGCGCTTCACTTCGTCTTGCACGTCGCGGAGCTGCGCTGCGAGGATGTCGATCGGCTCGAGCTTGACTGGCTGGAGCGAGATCGCGTACGTCGGTCGCCACACAGACGCGTACACCTTGAGTGCGAGCACGAACTGGAGCGACCACGCGTCCTTGTCCAGCGCCGCGAGGTCGCAGCTGCAGTCTGCTTCACCATCGCTGTCACTCGCAGCGTTGTCGCGAGGCTTGCGCTCCAAGCAGTTCTGGAAGCACTGTAGCCATAGAGAGAGGCAATAGCATCCACGCAACGAGAGTCAGCCAGACCGATCACGGCGCGAGCAAGACGGCGGGCAAGTCACTCACCGAGACGTAGTCGGCCATCGACGCCTGCGGAATCACGTTCTTTGTATCGACAAAGTCTGGCAGCGTCAGCGACCCCGACTCCCTGCATCGTCACATTGCATCGTGAAGCCAACATGTGAGTCCTCGCACTGTTCCAAGCAATCACGACTACAGTCATCGCAGCAGCAGCGAACACCACGCCGCACTTGCATTCCAAACGCACCACTGTTGCTTTGACGCGCGATCTTCGAGCCACACGGTCATCGCGTCCGTTCGAGCTGTGATTTTGTAGCGATACGTGCTCTCTGGACGCGACGCGAAGTTGGTCGTGCCTTCAAACGCCATGGTGTCCGTCATGATGGTGTTCAGGCGTTCTGGAAGTGTTTGCGTGCTGCTCTTGTCGGAGCAAGAAGCGATGTGGCACCTCGACTGGCAGGCAACTGCAAACGCACTTGCTCCACAGCGCAGTCGAGCACTCAACGAGACCACACAGTGAGACATACTGAAGTCGCGAGCTCTCAGCCTCCCCCAACTAAGAGAAGGCAAAGCTACGCGAGTTCATCCGCATTCTCTCGTCAGTTCACCAGACTGAAGCGACTCCATCGCCAACGAGGTCGAGTCGAAAGGTGTTCTCTGTAATACACAGCAGCAATCTCGAATGATCAAACACAACGTGATTCGACTTGACTTGACTTGGTATCTGGTGGAGAAGCACACTTGATCAGTGCTCGGCCCCTCTCCATCATGCAAGGGCTGGTCGAGTGAACCACGAAAGCGTTGCGATGTGAAGTGCGATTGGCAACGACCGACAACACGATGTGGTCTCGAAACATGCAAGTGTGCAACACTACGCTTCTCACTCAGCCACTCTCAACCTGTCACGCTTCTGTTACCCTACTGGATCGTGCACACGCCTCACTCTGCGTTCGCTCGACCTTGCGCGAGCAACGTGATTGACAGTGTCCCGCCACGTTTCACCGACCACTGTCCAGTGTTCTTGACAGTGATCCGCGCGTTAGCCTCAAGGAAGCCCACGAATGACAGCGCGTACTGCCCTTCCTTGCGCTGAGTAGACGCGTTACAGAACGCCAGCAACTCGCCGCCGTTGTAGAGCTCCAACACACGGCTGCTGGGATTGGGTTGGTAGCCGCGCTGATCGTCTGTGTGGACGTTGGCATTGATCGCGTACACGCCTGCGACCTCGCAGTTGATCGTTCCGCTCCTGTACAGGCTAAAGCGCGGCGACATCTCCGACGTGTACTCCCACGCGAGCACATCGTCTTCGTCGACGTCTTCCTTTGTTGCCAGGCGGAGCGGCTCTACATAGCTCGCATCGAGTCGGCTGCGTAGCTGCTCCAGCTCGTCCGCTTGGTCGCGCACTTTTGCAGCGAGCATGTCGATCGGCTTGAGCGGGACTGGTTCGAGCACGAGCGCGTACGTCGGACTCGAGACTGTTTCGTAGACATCGAGCTTCATCGTGAAGACGAGCTTGAGAACGTCGTCTCCAACGAACTTGTACTCGTCGCCATCGACATCTGAAAGCACTGATTCAGACACGCCGCAACGCCGAGTCGATGACTGTGCTGAGCTGGGATCTGTGAATGATCGGTGTCGCTACGCATACTAGCGAGCGAGCACACGCACCTTGGCGTATGTCGAGATCGTCGCTTGCGGGATCCCGTTCGTCTCATTGACAAAGTCTGCGAGCTTGAGGGCTTTGGTCTTCCTGCAGCGAGTCCACGCGTGAGGTAGTCAGCTCCAACATGCATACAGATCTCATTACCTCGCGCTCGTTCGACCAATCAGCCAGACCTGCATGTCGAGACGCACCATTGATGCTTCGTTGATCGATCTTCGAGCCACCTCTCCGATGCTTGAACGACTATCGAACTAGAACTTTTGTTTGGTGATAGCCACGAATCGAAGGGAGGTGCTGATATGAATGTCATGTATTCGCAGGCCGATCGGAGCGGGTGTGGTGCATCCATGTGCATGCAGTCTCCAGTCAGTCGCCTGCTCGTGTCGCAGTCTGTCTGGCTCGCTGTCTACGTGTGTGTCTCTCACTCTCTCTCGCTTTCATACTGACGGACTGACAGAGTATGGCGATCCTCATTACGACGACGGCTCGCTGCCCTCGTCGCCGTCCTGCTCCTTCGTCTCTTCGGTCGCGTCGTGCACAGTCGCAGTGATCTTCGCCATCTTCTGCGGCGCACTCATGTCAATACTGCCGCTCGCAGGACGCTTCGCAGAGTTCCCGCTCGCTGGCGCAGCTGCGTCGCTCGACGCTGCTCCCGCAGCAGCAGCAGCAGCGGCCGCTGCGTCCTTTTGCGCTGCAAAGCGCGCGAGACGCTGACTGCGGCGCTGCGCTTCGGTCTCGACCGGCGGCGACGGTGTTGGAGCAGCAGCCGGTGTTGGCGCAGTCGAGCTCGATGAGTCAGCGGCAGACACTGAAGCTACTGGCGGTGCTGCCGCAGCAGCTGGCACAGCAAGCGCTGCTGCAGTAGCAATACCACCCGCAGGCGTCGGCGACGCAGGGATTGGAAGCGTGATGCCTGGCTTCCCAAACACCAAGCCGCTCGCACCGCCAGAGCCGAACGCACTGCCCGAGCCGAATGCGCCAAACGATGATCCTGCAGCAGGCGAGAGCTTCAGGAACGGTCCGCTGCTCGCTAGCTTCGCCTGGTGTGGCGCATGCGAGAGCACCATGCCATACATGCCACAAGCGTCAGTCCAGTGAACATGCAGCATAGAGCAACAGACACAGTCGACAGACACACACGAGAACTCTCGTGTGTCTGTACCTTGAGAGCGTCTTCTTCCGAGATGCCAGTCGCTGGCTTTGGCGGCAGCTTCACTGGCGTTGTCGCTGTCGCAGAGCTCGTGAAACTGATCGCTGCTGGTTTGGCTGGCGTTCCGATCGACGCAGTTGGTGCTGCGCTGCTCGTTGCGGCAGGAGCAGCTGGAGTAGGTGCTGCGCTGCTCGTTGCGGCAGGAGCAGCTGGAGTAGGTGCTGCGGCTCCTGCTGCTGGCTTGGCGGCCATCACTTGCTTCTTCATCGACTGGAGCGCAAACAAGCGCAACTTCTCTTCCGCGGACACAGTTGGAGCGCTGCTCGGGGCAGGCAGCAGTGGCGGCTGTGCTGGAGCAGGTGGGAGTGCTACCGACGTTTTCACTTCGACTGGTTTGCTTGGCACTGGAGCTGGCGCCGCAGACAAAGTCGTGCTGGTCGACGACGGCAACGAGGTCGAAGTCGTAGACGCTGCTGTCGATGTTGATGATACCGTCGTTGTCGTGCTCGAGCTCGAGCTGCTGCTCGCACTAGACGACGCAGCAGTCGCAGTCTTGAGCGCAGCGAGACCCGAACCAAATGACACTGGTGGCGGCGTCAGCGCACTCGTCACTGTAGTCAATGGAGCTGGCGGCGCCGGTGCTGGCGTTGGCGGTGCTGGCGGCGACTTCATGAAGCTCACGACGTTTGCTGGAGGCGCAGCAGTTGGTGGAATAGGTGGCGAAACAGTTGTCGTCGGCGCGGCTGCTGGTGCTGCTACAACTGGTGGAGTTGGCGCAGCAGCGACGTGCTTTGGTGCACTGCTCGCTGGTGGCAGCGGTGGGAGTGGCGGCTGCACCGGTGCAGCAACAGGCTTGAGCGCCACTGGCGCCGATGCGTCTGGTGCAGAGCCACTCACATTGCCAGCAGTCGTGGCACTGTCGCTACCAGTCGGTGCTGCGCTGCTCTCGTCGTCCTTGATCGACTGGTCGGCTGACGCAACTGGCGCAGCCGCAGCAGCGGTCGCTGCTTGTCCACGCAGCTCCGTGTTCTCCTTCTTGAGCGCCTTGAGACCCGTCATGAGGCGCTGGTTAAAGTCCTTGAGCTGCGTGCTCTTCTTCTGCTCCGCTTCGAGGCGCTCGCGCAAGTCCACGCGCTCCTTCTCGTTCTGCGCCGAGAGACTCGCAGCGGCGTCGCCCGAGTCCTGCTTCGACGCTTCCGCAGCAGCGAGCTTGCTCTCGAGCGCCGCTTTGTCGCTCTCGAGCGCTTTGATCTTTGCGTCAACGCCTGCGAGCTGCGCAGTCTTGTCGTCGAGCTCCTTTGTCTTCTCGGCCACTTGCTTGCTCAGCGTCTCGGCCTTGGTCTTCCACGTCTTTGCAAAGCCCTTGATGCGGTCGTACTGCTTGCGCCAGTTCTCGACCTTCGTCTGCTCCTCTGCGAGGCTCTTGCCTTCATTCGCGCGCAGCGTCTCGAGCTCCGTCTGCACTGTGGTGTGGCTCGTCTTGAGCGCTGCGACCTCTTGCGCAAGCGCAGCGTGCTCCGCGACGATCTTGTCGTGCTCCGCAGGGTCCACTTGCTGGTACTTCTCCACGAGCTGGTCCACGCGCTGCTTCCAGCGCTTGTTCGCTTCGTTCAGCGTCGCGACCTCTTGCTCGAGCGACGCGACGCGGCTCTTGAGCGCAGCCTCGGACGCGCGCAGTGGCGCGAGCTGCGCTTCCAATGCGGCGACCTTTGCTTCCTCTGCTTTGAGCTTTGCGAGGCTCTTCTGGCTCTCGTCGCGCAGCGTCGCGTTGCTCTCGCGCAAGAGACTGAGCTGCTCGAGCTGCGCAAAGCGCTTCGCTGCGTCCGACACCGTCGCACTGCTGTCGCTGCTCGCTGTCGAGCTCGCGCTCACAGTCGCAGCGAGCGCTTTGATCTCGTCGCGCAGTCGCTCGCTCGTCGACTCGAGACTAAACACTTGCGCGCGGTACCGCTGGACCTCTTGCTGCGCGACGTCGAGCTTCGAGCTCGCAATGTCGCTCTCGCGGCGCAGGAACGCGATGACGCTCCGGAGGTCGTCGACTTCCTTCTCGTGCTGCTGCACTGTCGCGTCGCTTGGTGCGTCGCTGCTCGAGCGCTTGTCCAAGACGCTCTTCATGAGCTCTTGTTCGTGCGCACGCCGCACTTGCGACGCTGCGCGCTCGAGCTGCGCGTGCAGCAGCTTGTTCTGCTGCGCCAGGCTCTCGTTCGCGTCCGCTGCGTCGCGCACTTCTTGCCGCAAGAGCGCGAGTTCGTCCTGCGCTTCTTTGTCCGCAGTCGCAAGGCGCGTCTCGAGCTCGCGCACATTTGCTGCGAGCGCCTGGCGCTTCGCCTGCTCGTCTTCAATGAGCTTGCGCGCAGCAGACGCCTTTGCGACTTCCGCAGCGTGGAGCTGCAGCTCGCGCTCGTAGTTGTCCTGCGTGGTCGCCAAGTCTTTCTTCAGCAGCGCCATCTCGTCACGCAGCGCAGTGATCTCGTGCTGCGCGCCTTCGGCTTGGATCACTGCAGCGCGCTGCTGCTCGAGCGCTGCGTTGAGACGCACTTTGTGCGCCGCTTCGACTTGGTCGAGCTCGTTCCGCAGTGAGTGGAGCTCCGTGACGTGCTCTTTCACGAGCGCACGCGCCTTTGCGAGGTCGTCCTGGAGCTGACGCCGCTCGGCGTCGAGCGCTTCGAGCTTGCGCTCTTGCGTCGCTTTCCACATCTCGCTCGCGCTCGAGAGCTCGGCCAAGCTCTTCTCGTTCGCTTCGGCGATTGCTTTGTACCGCGAGACGTTCTCTGTGAGCGACTTGCGCAGTGCGAGCGACGCCTGCACGTCGCGCTGCGCGTCGCGGAGTTGCACTTCAAGCGCCGCGACGCGCTCTGCAGCAGCTGCGCTCGCACCCTTGCGCAGCTGTTCGCGCAAGTGCGTCACGTCTTTCTCAAGCAGCGCCGCCTTGCTATCGGCGGCGGCCTTTTGCTCCTCCAAGCGCACGACGCGCTCGTGCGTCTCGGCGTAGCGCTTCGTGACCTTGTCGAGCTCGGTCTGCGCCGCTTTCTTCTCTTGCTCCGCAGCGAGCAAGTTCGCGCTCACGAGCGACTCGCGCGCTTCGTGCTTGGCGAACGCATCTTGGAGACGGCTCTCGAGACTGCTCACCTTCTGCGTGAGCGCGTCAGTCTCGCGCCGGTCGCGCTCATCGCGCATCGCGTCCATGCGCCGCGTCGACTCCATGAGCTTGAGCACGTTCGTGTTGTCGAGACGGAGCGACGTGAGCTCTTGCTGGAGCTTGAGCTCATGCTTCTTCAGGTACTCGGCTTCGCGCGTCGCCGACGCTTTCTCGATCCCAAGGCGCTGCGCTTGCGCCACAGCAGCGTCGAGCTTCGACTCGGCGTCGCTCAGCTGCCGCTGCTGCTGGAGCAAGAGCGCACTGAGCTGCTCGTTCTTCGACCGCACGCGCATCAGCTCGTCTTCGACGTCCTGCCGACGGCTCTCGGACGCATCAAAGCGCTCTTTCGTGCACTTGACCTCGACTTCAGCTTGCAGCTGCGCAAGACGCGCCTGTGACGCCTCGGCGCGAACTTGGTCGAGCGCGTCCTGGAGCAGCTTCGTGTTGATCTGCTTCTCTCGCTTGTAGTCGGCAAACTCCGCCTGGACGTCGCGCAGCGTCTTGGACTCGGCCATGTCGAACGACGCGCGGCGCGTCGTCCCTGCTGCTGGAGCAGGAGCAGACGCACGCGACGCAGTACTCGTCTCCGTCGCACTAGCACTGCTACTGCTGCTGCTCTCGAGGAACTTGTTGTCCGACTGCGCGAGCAAGACGCGGTACATGTCGCGCTGCTTCACGATCGCTGCGATCATCTGCCGCTCCTGCTCGCGCTCTGCGCGGAGCTCCTGGACTTCGTCGCGCGCCTGTGCGAGGCGCTCAGTGATCGCCGCAGCACTCAACCCGCGCTCGTTCTCGTCGTCCGAGTCGCCGGATGCAATCAAGTGCGCTCCGTGGCGCGCTGCACTACTGTCGCTCGAGCGGCCAGTCGGGTCCTGAAGCTTCGCGGCGTCCGACAGCTCGCGGATCACAGTCAAAAGCTGCTGGTTCCGCACTTGGAGCTCCGCGACGTCTTTGAACACCACGAGGTTCTCCGACACGACGTCGCCAGGCGACGCCGTGAGGTGCGCACTGCGGCTCTCCTGGGCACGGAAGAGCAAGTGCTGGACCTGGCGCGAGAGGTCGTCGACGGACTGCGCGAGCGACGCGCACTTGGTCTCGAGCGCGCGCTTGTCCGTGCGCGCGAGCGTCTCGTTGCGCTTGCTCTTCGTGAGCTCCTGCATGCACACTTCCAAGCGCTCGGTCATCTGCGCGTGGCTCGCCACGGCGCGTTCGTGGTCGAGCCGCAAGCCCATGATGATCGGCGCTTTCTCCTGCACTTCGCGCACGATGCGGTCCATGTACAGCTGGAGCTTCTCTTTCTCACTCCGCTCCTCGCGCAGCGTCTCCTCCAGCTCGACAATGTGGTCGTACATCTGCTTCGGCGTCAAGCCGTGGGCAGCGAGGTGCGCTTCGCCAGCGGCAGACGACAGGTCCGCGACGCTCGACGCGGTCTGGAGCGAGAAGATCTTCTTCTTCTCGAGCTCCTCGACCTTGCTCGTCGCGTCCTGGAGCTGCGCTTTCAGCGTCTCGATGATCTTCTCCGACGCATCCGCTTGTTCGCGGAACAAGTGCTGCACGTGCGCAGTCGTGCGCTCCGTCTCGAGCGACAGCGCTTCTTCCGACTCTGCGAGCGACTGACGCAGCGAGTCGCAGAGCTCTTGCAGCTCGGTCACGCGCGCACTCGCGTCGTTCGCCGACTCTTTGTAGAGGTCGGCGAGACGGCGCTGCGCACTCAGCTCGTGCTCAAAGTGCGCTTCGTCGTGCGCTTTCGCGGCTTGGACCTCTTTCACGTGCTCCTTCGCCTGGATCAGCGACGACTCGAGCTTCTTGCTCACTTGCCGCGCGCTCTCGAGCTGCCGCTTCGCAGACGTGAGCTCTTCGGTTGCCTTCATCTTGAACTCTTCAAAGTCGTGCGTCTGCTGACTGAGCGACTTGCGCAAGTCGTGCGTGAACTTGGTCTTCTCCGCCACTTGGTTCTCGAGCCACTCGTTCTGCTGCTTTGCGTTCGTGACGTCCGTCTCGAGACGCGCGATGCGGTGGCGCAGTGGCTCCACGTGCGCTTCGTGCTCGCCAGCGCGCTGCAGCGCCTCCATCTCGCGCCGCTGCGACTCGACGAGCTGCTTTGTTTGGTCTTTCACCGATGCTAGGGACACAGAGAGAGAGAGAGACGTCAGTCCGAGACAGCAGCAGGTCGTCTAGACGGACCGAGGACGCGTACCTTGGAGCGCTTCGATCTCGCTGAAGCGACGCTCTGCGAGCGCGTGCGCGCTCTTGAGCTGGAAGCTCAGCTGATCCTGCACGCTCGTCACGCGCAGCAGTTCGTCTTTTGCGGCCGCAAGCTCGGCATCGCGCTCACTTGCGAGCGTCTGCAGACGCTTGAGCTCGTCCACTGTCCAAGCACACGATGTCCAGTGCCATGAGCGGCAGTGAGTCGTCACGAGTCGTGCGGCAAGCGGAGCGAGCGAGCGAGCGAGAGAGAGAGAGAGAGCAGGAAGGGAGCGTCCGCTGCTTCTCGCCTCCACCCGCCTATCCGTCTGCTAGCTATGTTGCTCATAGTACACGGAGAGAGAGAGAGCGCGAGCGACGTACGTGCTGCGTGCTTCTCTTTCGTCGCGTCCTGCTTCTCGGCTTCGACGACTGCGAGTTCGCTCTTTGCCGCGAGGAACTTTTGCTCGAGCTCATGGAAGAGTTGCTCTGTATGGATCGAGAAACAGAGCGAGCGAGCGAGAGAGAGAGAGCGTAGGGAGAGCGATGTGATGAAGGCGGCACACGAGGATGATCCAAGCGATCATGTCGTCGCAAGGAGAGAGAGAGAAATAGCGCGTCGATCAGTCGCAAACTAGCGAGCGCCGACATGCGCAGAGCGAGATGGGGAGAGCGCGCACCTTGGTTGATGCTCGCAGCGACGGCGCGCGCGTCCTGCTGCTGCTGCGCTGCGTCCGCCATGCGCCGCTCGTTCGCTCGCGTGCAGTCGATCGATCGCTCGTCTCCTCCGCTTTGTTCGCCAAACAGCCAACTGTCGCGCGTTTTGTGTGGAGCGAGCACTGTTCGCAGGGAGTATCCCTCGATTGAAACTGCATCGAATGAATAATATAAAGTCATCCACTTGATGTTATCGACGGCATCTCTAGAAAATTACAACAATGCACTGATCAAGTCCGGCATTTTGTCACTACCAGCTACTTCCAGCCCTGACACTGCATGACCTGACACTGACCTGACTTCGCTCTCGGTCGCTTGCTCACTCTTGCTCGTGCTCACACACTGCTGCTCTTGACGTTGAGCCAGAGCCCGAGGAACCCGACGACGCGGAATGCGACGTTGATCGCGAGCAGCAGCAGCGCATCGGTCAGCGGCGTCCGCGTTGTCATGCTGTAGTTCGCCAGCACTTGGGCACCCGTGCGCGCGAGACAGCGCTCGCCGGCTGCTTCTGCGCATGGAATCGCATCGACTTCGCTCCAGAACACGTTCATGAGCGCTTCAAAGCCGTAGCGAATGGGCGAGATGGACTGGAGCCAGACAAAGTACACGGGCACGTCGTCCGAGTTGATGAGCAGACCGCCAAAGAGCAAGAACGGCAGGATCACGGCAACGCCGAGCAGCGGCGCGAGGTCGGCGCGGCGGCTCGCGCACGAGACCATGTAGCCGAGTCCGACAGACGTGCTGTTGATCAGCACAAGGAGCGCTTGCATGGACGCAAAGACGCGCCAGCTGCTGCCGTCGCTGCTGTGGTTCCCCAATCCAATGAGCACGTACGCAGGGACAAAGTACAGCAGTGGGAGCACGAGCTGCATCGGCAGCTCGCTGATGTTCTTCGCGACGTACCACGACGCGAGGTGGTATCGCCCCGCCTTGTACTCGCGCACGACGAGCGGGAGCTCGAGTGGCACGGACACAAACACTGGGCTTGATGCAATGAACGTCTGGTTCATGACAAAGAAGAACAGCACGCCGGCGACGTTCTGGACCCCGCGCTGCGTCAGCGCGAGCTGAAAGTACACTGCGCCTGCAAGGAGCGAGATGAAGAGCGTCTGGAGCGCTGCTGCGCGGAATGCAACGCGGTCGCGCACGAGACGCACTGCGTTGCGGCTTGCGACCACGCGAAACTCGCCAAAGACAGACAGCCGCGGTATGCCAGCATCGAACGCTGCGTCATTCAGTACGACTGCGAGTCGCGCGATCTCGGCCAAAGGTATCACCTGTTGACGCAGGCGCCACGCATCCTTCAAGCCCTCGACGCGCGCAACGCCGGCCGTGTCCGTCGCCTTGTCGAGCACCACGAGCTGGCGCATGAAGTAGTCCGACGGGTTCAGGAACGGCGGACACTGGTACCCGAGCGACGCAAAGTACGCCAC
>JAASFT010000892.1:0-11863 GCA_023333885.1 Globisporangium parvum
CAGAGAGAGGTAATAGCGGTTTCACGCGTGCGTCCATTCGCTCGAAGCAGCCAAAAAGACACTTGAAATCTGTATGTGAAGAGGCCAAGCTTTTAGACTTGGCTTAATCATGTGATACATTACTTCGCGGAAAAATGAACCAGCCAAAAATACACTTGAAATTGTAAGTCCGACGCCTCTCCCAGACGTATTTTTCGGCTCGAACCCCGTCCCAGACGATTTGTTCGTCATATATGCAGGACACGAAAGGACACCCACACGAGCGCACGAGCTCAAGAGGACGCGCGCACGCGCACACACGCAACACAGCAGCGGCATAGGCGGCAAGCTGCGCTTGCCTCATGGTCGCCATCACCGACATCACTCCAACTCTCCGTGTCATCAAAGACGGTCGCTCTCAAGCGAGCTTGGATCTAGAGTTGGCGCGAGTGTTCGCCGCCTCTGTGCTGACCATGCTCAAGACACTGGGTGCGCGAGTGTAGCGACCAGAGGAGCTCCACCTCCCCACGTTGCCTCCTGCAATGTCGGATGCTTCGTCCAGCGCCTCGGGGTGGACGAGCTCGCGCGCTCGAGCTCGAGGAGGAGAGTGTCTTGATCGGGATACTGCGCTCGCTTCACGACTTTGATCAGCTCGCCGTCGGTCGTGCCGCACACAACGTGTGTCCGATCGGCACGCCGTTGATCGAGCGGCGCAAGCAGTGACAAGCCGTGAGCCCGTGCTATACGTCTTCGTCACATCTGGGACTTCTCGCTCGAAAGCAGCGCGACGATCAGCTCCTAGGACTGTGTGTGCGCAAGTCCGCAACGTCCTGGCCGCACGAATGGATCAAACGAGCGCGATACAGTGGGTGGGTGCCGCTCGGCGAGTCCTAGCAGCAGACGAAGAGCACCTCGCACCGATCCTCTTGTGGCTCCCTCTTCGTCGCGAGAGCATGGAGTGTTGCTGTCAGCGCTCGAGTCGCTGCAGACCGACCAAGCAATGCGCGCCTCGGTCTCCATCGCAATGGCACCCGGCGTCGCGACACTCAGGGCAGGCGCTCGTCACAGTCAAGTAGCATACTATCGGATGGTAGTGGTGGTGGCGTGCCTCTGTGCGTCCTAGAGTCCTAGGGCTTGTCCAGCGGATCTCGTGCTAGCGAGCGTTGCTGCTGCTGCTAAGGAGACGGACGCTCGGCACGCGACGTAGACGGACTCGCAGCCGTAGGCTTGGGGGTACTGCGGACGCTACTGCGTCTCTGTGAGCAAGTAGTAGAACACGACGATCATGAGCAGGATGAGCGTGCCGCCGAGGATCGAGAACATGAGTTTGCGCTGGCGCCGGCGTCGGATCTCCTCGAGTTCGCGCAGGATGAGCGGCATCGGCGTGAGCTGCAGGTCTGGGCGAATGCGGTACAGCACCGCTTTCTCTTCCATGGTCAAGCGGCTGTGAGGCCACATCCATCCACCAACATGTCAGTCGTCCACTTGCGTCCACGCTGGCAAGCACGAACCAGTTGCGAGCGGACGCACCGGGGCATGCAGCTCGACGCACACGCGAGGGCTCCGTAGCGACGCTTCGCTGCTTCACGGACGTCACAGTCGTCGCGGTCCTCGCGGTGGCCGTTGGCATCGAGCTGGAACTCGACCGAGACGTGCTTCTTGACCTTGCGGCACGCGTAGATGCCGTCGCGTATCCGCAAGATCGGCTGGAGCGAGCTGCTGCTGCTCGTGCTGCTGCTGCTGCTGCTGCTCGCCGTGTTGCTCCCACAGCTCGTGTCGCTGTCGCTCTCAGTCTCGCTCTGGTTGCTCAGTGCTGCAGCTGTTGCGTCGGCTCGAAGCGACCCAGGCTGCTGCGCGGCGTGCCGCTTGTTCGTGCGCGGATCGTCGAGCTTACAGAGCAACGCACGAATTGACGCTGCGGTCGTGCGCTGCGAGCCGCCACTGGTGCTGTCGTCGTCGTCGTCGCTATCGAGCGCTGGCTGGAGCGACATGGAGCCGTAGCCAGTCGTCGCTACTGCCATCACTTTGCTGCGGCTGCGCTTCTGTCCGACAACGTCGTCGACCGCGTACGCTGCGTACTTGCGCGCGAGCAGCGCCGCTTGCTGCTGCTGCTGCGCGTACACGAACGTGGGCGAGACTGCTGCAAGTGACGGAGCTGTCGCTGCTGTCGTTGGGGTGCGGAAGCTCGTGTACCGAAACACAGTCGGCGCAGTCGTGCTCACGCGCTCGATGTGCACGCGCTGCTGCTGCTCGTAGTCGTCATAGTCGGTGTCGCGGATCGTAATCGCGACGTCTCGCGGCGTCTGGTGCTGCAGCAATGGTCGCTGTTCGCCAGCGCGACATGCGCCAGTCATTGCGACGGATTGGTGAGTGCGAGCGAGCGAGCGAAAGTGCGAGTGGCAGCTCGCGCAAGTGCTTGTGCGCCGTGTGCTTGGACTTTGTGTGCTCGTGTTGCTCGTGTTGCTCGTGTTGCTCGAGTTGCTCCTGGTTGTGTTGCGGTGCGTGGGTGTGTGTGGAATGGATTGGATTGGAATAGACAGACAGACAGGACGGTCGTGCCTCTGCCAGCGAAGCGTCGTGCGGTCTGCTTTCGCAGTCAAGGTTAGTGTAGCAGAGACACAAGTGGGAAACCACGACCGGTTCGCGCGACGAGCGAGATCCTGGTCCGTATTCCCACTTGACACTTGTGTAATGTATGCGACGCGAGAAAGAGAGACGCCCTCGATCGTTTCTGTTTTCGAAGCACCATTCTCGGAACACGGCAATGCCCATCTCGCATACAAACTTCAAGACGCGCGATCGACCATACAAACCTCCATACAAATCAAACAACGCGCGATCTTTCGCGAATGAAAAAAGGCAACAACTTGTTGCCTTTGTGAACAGCGAGGAGCAATGCTCGGATGGATCGAGCTCAAGGCGACTCGAGTGGTGCGCTGGCGCTGGAGGACCCATCGGCGCTAGTAGCAGTGGCGCGCCATGTGTGCTCGTTGTCGCCATTGTCGTCGCGTGCGCCATGTTGGTGTTGTTGTGCGCCACGCTACAGCCTGCAGGTTGCGATCTTCTCGCACTGGCGTCAGCGACCTTTCCTTGTCGGCACCCAATCAATGCACCAGAACAAGGGAAGCAACACTCTCTTGTGCGTGGGCATGATTGAAGAGCCACGCTCGGATCCATTCAACAGCGTTGTTGCTGTAGCAGCACTGTCGAGAAGGGCTCTTGCACACACACACACGCTTGCTCTTCCTTCTATTGTCTACCAGTCACTCGCACGCACTCTCGCTCGCGAATCTACTCACTTACTCCCGCTCGGACTCAGCGCGCGATTGTCGTGCTCGTCGTCGCTCTCCGACACTTCGCCGTCGTCTTCGTCGCTCGCATTCTCCATCGCGAGCGCCGTGAGGACGGTCTCCCACCGATGCGCGCGTGCGAGTTCGTAGATGAGCCACTCGAACGCACTTGCGTGAACGAACTCGGTCGGTTGTGCGAGCGAGGAGCTCGCCAGGCGTCCGCCCCATGTCACTGATACGACACTCTCGATATCGCCAACACTGCTGCTGCTGCTGCTGTGTGCGATCGTACACCAATTGAAGACGTCGATCCATCGCGGAGGCGCTGTACTCCGAGACTCGAGCTCGTAGTGGTCATGCGGGATGCTGCGGATCACGACGATGTACTTGCCAGTGCCGCCAAGCGTGACGAGCGAGACTTGCAGGACTGTCTGTACGACACTCGTAGGAGTCGTAGTCGCAGTTGAGTCCAAGTCATTGCTGCTGCTGGTGTCCAGCTGCTCGAGCGCTCGCTCGCGCTCGATGGTCTGCAAGACGATCCACGTCGCGTCGTCGACTTGCTGGAGCACGCGGAGACTCGACGTCATGTTGTTTGGGAACAGCTGCGCATGCAGCGAACTTTGTCGTGCAACATCCGTTGGGTTGAGACTCGCGTTGGCAATGTTGCTCGCGCCAGTCGAGCTGGTCCAGAGCGCAAGCGTACGCTGAGCCAACGCGAGTGGATCGGCGCCACAGAGCGGATCGAGCAGCTTGGAGGCAATGAACGTGGGACTGGACGTGCCCTCTGCTGACATGTGCATGCCATCTGCACGCCCATGCGCATCAAACTGGCATGTCCAGTCGCCAACAGGGAACGGCGCAGTCCCGACTGTTGCTGCTGGTGGTGGTGGTGCTGCTGATGGTGGTGTGTTACTTGCTCCACGTATGCTCGCAGAGGCAGCGAATGCGGCCTCAAGCGCAGCGATCTCGTGCAGCGAGCGCTCGATGCGCTCTTGACACTCGCGCTGGGACGCGTGTGGAATGAACTCGAGCGTACTGTCGACTGGGTTGGCGCCGTTGGACGTGGCGCTCGAGTTCTCAAGTTGCTGTGATCCTCGACAGACAGACAGCGTGGGCAGTTTAGTGAGTACAGTGTTGAGGCTCTCACTCGTCCCGAAGCGAGGCAGCGGAGCAAGTGAGCGAGGAGGACGCACCTGGACTTTCGAGTGGAAGCGCCGACCAAAGTCCTCAAAGACCTTGCTCTGCGACCCGACCATGCGCTGCAGCAGCGCGTTCTGGTGCTGCAGCGTCTCGCGGAGCAAGACGAGCTGCGTGAACTCGCTCTGCTGGTCCACGACTGTCGTCTCGCGCACGCGCTGACTCAGTTGACTGAACTCCTCTGCAAGCTTTGCCTCCTCTTCGCGCAGACGCTCGAGCGTTTGCTGCCGACCGAGTCATAGCGCACGCGTGAGCCCTCGCACACGTGAGCACAGCGTGGATGCCAAGCACATGAGAACGTAGTGACGCACCTTTCTGCGGTAGTAGAAGCGCTGGACAGTCAAGCGGTTCTGCTCGCGACGGCGATCGTCATTGCGTCGACGTCGCGTCCGGGGCCGCGACGACGCTGCTGCACCATGAGGCAGTTGCTCGTTCGCTGCTGGCGAAGTGCACGCGTCGTTTGCGTCGTCTGTGCTGCGCGACGAAGTGGAGCGAGCGGCTTCCGAGTCGCTGCGTCCAGCGTCCGAGAGCAGCGGCACGACGAGGTCGACAATCGCAGCAGTGAGATCCGGTGGGAGCTCGTTGCTCGGCGACCGCATGCTATCGCGTGTGGGTGGGTCGTGTGGGTGGGTGTCTGTGGATCGACGTCTCGCCTCCGTCTGCGCTTTTGAAATGTGGTCCTCACGAGCGAAAGCGTGTGCGCGAGTGCGAGTGCGAGTGCGAACAATGGGAGCGGCCGACCGACTGGCGCGGCCGACGCGAAGGGCTCACGCTGCCAAGTGGGTGTGGCTCGATTGCGCGCAGCAACAGGGCGATCGCGTGCGAGGTGCGAGCGAAGCAGAAGCAGAACCGCGCGTCTCGGTCTCTCGATCAGAGCGAGCGCAGGCGCGCAGACGACGACGACGACCGAGGTCGTCAGACTCAAAGTCGTGCCTCTGGGAGCAGGGTTTCGATGAACAACGGACAGGCGGCCGCAGCGAGAAGCTCAAGCTTGTCGAGCGCGCGCGCGTGAGCAGCGCGTCGCCGCGAAACCAGCAGCAGTGCTTTCGCGTGCTTCAGGAGCGTCGACAGGCGCGGTCGCATCCTGCGATTGGCAAAGCGGCGCCATTCTGTTTACAAGACACGCGAGTGCACGGCTTTGGTTGCGAGTGTGACGCCTCTACGTCGCGCTCAGCGCTGCGCTGGCGGATGATCGCGATCGAGTGGCCGCGGTCGCGAGCAGGAGCAACACGGCGAGCAATCCAAGCACCGGGCGGCAAATCGCATGATCTCCAGGCAGGACCGAACATCTCAGCGAGTGTCCAGGAGTGAGAGACAGGGAACATCGGCGGCGATAGTAGCCATCTCGCTCGCCGTCTCAGACGAGGCAAGCGAGGCAACCAAGCGAAAGCCGATTTGGCACGAGGTATGTTCACGAGGACGCGGCGATTGCTTGTCGAGCGCTTCAGCTCGCGCGAACGATCGGAGCCACAGGAACTGAGCGCATTCGTCTGCACGCGCCGCACAAGCAAGCAAGCAAGAGGCAAGTTTGTGATTCGCTGATGTCACGCGAGATGGCAACCACGACTTGGCGCGGAGCAGCGCCTGCGTCATCCTCACGATCCAGACGGCGCACACTAGCGCTGGGATCCGAGGCGTCCCATGCATTTGCGACACAGGTCCACAGCGTGACGAGTGCTCACGTTGTCAGCTGCGATGATACCAACTCATTGAGCTCGAGTCCAGCAAGAGCGCACACCGAGCGACAGCACCGAGCGAGCGAGTGCTCAAGCGCGCAACGCAAGCAAGTGCCCAGTCCAGGCGCACGACGACCGAGTGGCGATGAGCGTTCATAATAATCCAGAGTCCCCGCTGCTCGCGATCGCCTTCCCTCCCTGCTTCCAACGGATGGACTTGCGCGCCGTGACGCCCACGCACTCGCAAGTCCCGGTGATGGTCTCGCCCGTTGTCACTTGCACCCAGAGCCGCCGGCGATGCGGTAGCACGACCACGCCGAGTTCACGAGCATGATGTTGATCGCGAGCGAGTAGAGAATGAAGACTGCGACGAACGCAATGATGATGATCGTCGCGCCTTTTGTGAAGCCGCCGTACATCCGGAGCTGCTGCGCATCGAGCTTCTGGTTCGGCAAGAAGAAGAGACCAAAGACCGAGAGCGCCTCGAGCCCAAAGCTCAGGAAGAGCGAGAGCAGGACGTCCCAGCGCGCGTCGCTCGTGTCGCGCTTGACGTCGGCGACGGTGTAGAAGTTCTCGCCGCGGAAGAGCCCGCGCGAGTTCGTGTTGACGAAGATCCCGATCACGCGCTGGAGCGTGAGCACGAGGCCGACGGTCACGCCCTCGGAGCCCTCTTGGATGATCTCCGTGAGCGGCACGAGGTTCACGAACGTGTTCACACCGTCGCCAATGTACGCAATGTACGTCATCGCGCGGTAGAACGTCATGCTCCGGACGACGTCGAGGCACGTGAAGACTGCGAGGACGAGCCACGGCACGATCATGAAGAACGGCGCGCCGGCGAAGAACTGGCGCCACGGCCGGTTCATGAAGCCGTAGCGCCAGACGAGGATCACGGCAAAGATCACCGTCTCCTGCACGGCGCGCACGCCGATCGTGCTCTCGGTCGTGAAGCCGGACCAGAGCTTGACTTGCGTGGCCGAGTCGTAGAACTTGATCGTGAGGAAGAGCGTGAAGAAGCAGATGAACGCGAGCGTGCGCCACACTGCCTTCTGCTGCATGACTTTCCAGAAGATCCGCCCGCGCGTGCCGAGCGTCGTCGCGAGCGAGTACGTCTCTTCGTACCAGTACCGAACGATGAGCGGCAGCGGCAGCACGCACACGAGCACGAGCAAGAGCATGGCTTTGAAGACCGACATCTTTGGGTGCTTGGCGTTCTCGCCGATCACGACCGTCGTGTACAGCGACGCGATGTACCCTGCGAGGCGCCGGACGATCAAGTACGACGCTTGGATCGCCCCGCGCCGCCGCAAAGACTCTTGCTGCGACAGCTCGATCGTGCGCGTGTGCACGCAGAGGTACGTCATGAGGCACCCGAAGCTCGCGATCGTGATCATGACGATCGCAAAGACCACCAGCGTACTGTTGCGCGCGCGCACTTCGAGGCTCTCAAAGTGCGCACTGAGCGCTGCGAGGCCGAGCACGCCGAACGCATTCACGAGCAAGCCGAGGATCATGTACGCCTTGCGGCGCGTGCCGCGGATCGGGTAGCAGTCCGAGACGAGGCCGACGACGAGACTCAGGAGCATCGGGAGCTCCACGAGGCGCTGCACGGCGGTGACCTCTGCAGCTGTGAGGTCGAGCTGGTACGACATGAGTGGCTTGAGGCAGCCCTGGAGCGCCGAGTACGACACGACGGACGAGAAGATCGCGGCGACGAGACCGATGTACTGCTTCGAGAAGAGCTGCACTTCGCCGCCTTTGCGGAGACTGCCGTACATCTCGTGGTTGTAGAACTGATTGCCGGCGACAAAGCGCGACTCGCTCAGGTCGAGCGTCGCAGTGCCCATCGGGAGCTTGTCGCTGCTGCGCGCGCCGGCGTGGTCTCTGCTGTTGTGGCGATGGTTGTGGTGGTGGTGTGGAAGCATGCTCGGCGAGTCGAACGGGTTGAAGTCGACGTGATTGCCGCCTTTGGATGTCGGGATCCTGGGTGCTGGTGGCGCTGGGACGCCTGCTGCCGATCGCCCTGCCACGGACACGGGTGTGCTGTTCATCGCGATGCGTGCTGCGTGCTACGTGCTGCGTACCGAGCTCCGAGTCTCGGATGTGGCGCTGGCGTCGCGAGAGCGCGAATGGGCTGCATCGAGCTGACTCCTTCGCCTCGTGTCGAAGAGACCGCCACGCCACCACTCGAGACGCAGAGATGGCGTTGACGTTCGTGACACGCTCTGGACAGCGCGGTTGCGACTTTGACTTGGTGTTTGTATGGTTCACACACAACCTCGGCAATGAGGGAGGTGGGCTCAAGCGGCATACAAAATGCAAGTGATTGGTCAACTGATTTGCACTTGACAGAAACGCGGCGCGCAACGTGTGATGGATTGCACGCTTCGAAAAAGCGACTGTCGTCGTCGTTGCCTCGACCTCGACCCAACACGCCCAGCAGTGAGCGCGCTCGCGACGAGCAGCAGCAGCTCATGCTCATGCGCACCCTCTCTCTCGCTGTCTTGCTCGAGTGCCTTGGAGCATGGACAACAACAGCGTACAAGCGTAGAAGCGCGTCCTTGACTGTGGTAAGCACGACGGATTGCATCGACAGGTGGTTGCTGGTTGCTGAGTGACCTGCCGACCACTCTTCAAGCACACATCACTTGGCGAGCCACTTGCGTGGCTGGCTGTTCCGGCCAAACAGGTGGAGGAAGCAGCACTTGATTGACATCCGTCCCAAGGTCGTCTGGCCGCTGGCATTGGCTGCGTTGTTTGTCTTCCAGTGGAGATTGGCTGTGGCGACAAGAACGTCCTCGGCGCCATGCATTTGCTGAGCAACTCGACGCCTTCTCGGTCGTGGCGAATCGCTCGAGAGCTCAAGGTCGTGGCGCGCACGACAACGACACCAAGGCAGCAGCGAGAGGCGACACGAGGGCGACTCGTTCGAATTGACCGCCGTCTAACTCGCGCTGCCGTGTTGGCGAGCAGACTCGACGCTCGCGCGAAGCAACCGCGCAAAGCACACCGACGAGCGGAGCTCACGAGTCCCGACTCAGTTTGAAGCGCATTCGGCGACATTGGCCAGCTCAATTCGAAAGCTGGCACTAACATGCGTCGCGAGATTCTAACTCGAAGGCACCAGTTACTCACACCATGAAGACCGCATGCAACACCAGTCACACCAGTCACGAGTGCGGCTATGCTTCGCGACGCTTGCATCGTCGACCAGCAAGAGCGGCTCCGCAACGCCACCACCACCGCCGCCACCACACCAGCACGCGCACGCGCCTCAAACACGGCGAGCTTTGTCGCCTCCCCGACTTTCCCATGCATGGGTGTGTACACTCGCGTCGGTTGAGACTCGCGTGTCTTCTTCATCGGCAACCCCAGCGTTGGAGAGGATACCGTCAGCGGAGCGAGTGGTTGCTCCGAGCCAACTGGGTGACTGGGACACGTGTGGCTGACGCACCCGCTCGCTCGTGCGAGCATGCGCGCGCTGGACAATGAGTGATTTGGACCAGACGTGTGGACGACGTTGCTCACGGACCTGCGGGAGGCGGCGGTATCTTGAGAGCAAATCGCTCGGGCAACACGCATGCTCAATGGAGACGCGAGCCAGTTCACGGTCGGTGCGCAAGCGTTGGGAGGCAGGCAAGACCTCTTGCCTCCTTGCGCCGTGCCCGGTGCTCGGGCGTCCAGGAGTCACCTGAGCGCTCACTTCCGAATCTGCCGCTGTCTGCTCCGACAGCTCGCCGATACTCTTCGCTTCGCCAGCTTCGCCGCCACCTGATCCTCGACCATGCGCATCGTCCAGACCCTCGTACTGCTCGCGGCTGCGATCGCTGCCCATGGCGCGAGCGCTCAAGTAGAGACTGCGAACGTGGCGCTGAGCAACAGCAGCACTAGCAACAGCGGCAGCGCGATCGAGAGCATCGACACCGAGGACAGCGCGTTCGTCGACACGGAGAACGCGGACATCGAGAGTAGCGGTGACGGAAACGTGCTCATGTACGTCGGCGCGTACACGCGCGACGAAGGCTGGGTGAACGGCACTGCGAAAGGCATCCGGACGTTCTCGCTCGACACGCGCACTGGCGCACTGACGTTTGTGAGCGAGACTGCCGTCGGGATCAACCCAACGTTCATTCGCGGCACGGCTGTGCGCAAAGGCAAGAAGCAGTTCCTGTACGCCGTGAACGAGTGCTACGAGCTCTCTGCCGACATCCCAGGCACCTTGACTGGCTACGCCGTCGCGATCCAAGTCGAAGGCAAAGGACAGCTCAAGGTGCTGAACCGCCTCGAGACCCACGGCATTGCGCCGACGCACATCTCTGTCAGTCCAAACGAAGACTTTGTCGCTGCGTCGATGTACGGCGCTGGCGTCGGCGGCGTCGTGCTCTACCCGGTGCACCAAGCGAACGGCTCGCTCGCGCCGATCTCGGACGCGCACTTCTACACGAATGGCAGCAACGTGAAGCCGTCGCAGACTGCGGCGCACTTGCACAGCACGACGTGGGTCCCTGGCACGCGCAACGTCTTCGCCGCAGACCTCGGGAACGACCAGATCGTGCAGTTCAAGCTCGAGACTGCGGCGAAGAAGCTCGACGCGGCATCGCTACCGATTGTCAAGCGACCGGCTGGCTCGGGCCCGCGCCACATGGCGCTCCACCCATCCGGCAAAATCGCGTACGTGGTCGACGAGCTCTCGAACACGATCGGCGTGTTCCCACTGCGCGTAGGCGACAAGTCGCTGCCGGACGCCGCGATCCAGAACATCTCGACGCTCCCAGCCGACTTCACTGGCGCGTCTGCGAGCGCAGACATCCACGTCTCGGCCGATGGCAAGTTCGTCTACTCGTCGAACCGCGGCCACGACAGCATTGCGATCTTCCGCGTCACGTCGCAGAAGACCGGTGCTCTCGAGTGGATCGGGAACGAGCCGACGCGCGGGTCGATCCCGCGGAGCTTTGTGCTCATCAAGCGCCTCCTCATTGTCGCGAACCAGAACAGCGACAGCATCGAAGTCTTCTACCGCAACGCGAACGGCACGCTCACGCACACTGGCAAGTCCGCGCAGAGCAACACGCCCGTCTCGCTCTTCATCCCGCGTAGCATCTAAGTGTGGTGAGTGCGATAGCGCACTGCTCTTTCGCAGTGTCCACGACACGTTTGTCGTACGTCATCGAACGTGACCATGTATGCATGTCGAGTGGAGTCATTGGTATACAGACAGAGTCCCAAACACGCTCAACTCAGTCGAGCGATCGCTCGTCGCAGCTTGTTGGTCCACTCCGAGAGTCGCGATCGTGCTGTCGATGTCTACGTGCCGGGGTTGTGCGTCGGACAGCCTTTGCACTTGCACAGCTCGCCACACGTGCACTCGCCGCCCCACGTCATGGCACAGCCTGGGACGGACCAGCCGATCGCGAGTGCGGCAGTATGGGCGACGGTCGCGCGGTACTGCTCGCAGTCATTGCGCGGACATACTGTGATGTCACACACGTGGTTGCTGATGCCGTCGTTGTCGTCGAGCAGGAGCGCTTGCAACGACAGTGGCGAATCAGGTGAACGGCGTTGAAGCACTCGGCCACTCTGTGTCGCAGACACTTCGGCCATTGCGAGTCCGTGCTCGAGCGCCGCGTGCAGCAGCGCAGACGCGTCTTCGAGCATCGCAACGACGAGCACTTCCGCCAGTTCGACGTGCACGACGACGCGCTCGACACCGTCGACCTGGCG
>JAASFT010000893.1:0-11849 GCA_023333885.1 Globisporangium parvum
GATCACCGGCTCGCGCAGCATGCAGGCGTACAGCTCTGGCGACCGATGCACCTCCATCACGCGCAGTGCGCACGCGCGCAGCGTTGCAAAGCGACCGCAGTCGATGAAGCTCTCTGGGTTGAACACCTGCGCGACCGAGTCCGAGTGGCCCAAGTACACGGGCACACTCCCAGCCAAGAACGCGTTCGTGAGCTGCTGACGCACGGAGCGCGCGTCGATGTGCTGATAAGACGCAATCAACACCGCTGCACGTGGCAGCAGAGCACAATCACGTCGGTGTCGTGGCAAAGCTGCTTGCGCATGGAGCGCACATCGACGCTTTGGACGAGAGGCACTCCACGCCGCTGCATATCGCTGTCCCCCATGGCTCCAGTGATGCCGTGCAAGAGCTGCTGGTGGCTGGCGCAAGAGCAGATGCCTTGGACGACGCCAATCAAACTCCGTTCGACGTTGCCCGAGAGCATCGACAGACCGCCGCTGCGAGAGCATTGGCGTTGCATGTGACGACAGCAAACGCATCATGAGCGTCGCGATAGTGCTGCGAGAGAACCAAGACAGAGACAGATAGACAAGCAACAAGTTGGTGAGAGTGTCTTGAGAACGCTTAGGTGTGTGTGAAGGAGGAGGAGGACGACTCCAAGCGCTTGCGCGTTGTGGCGGTTGAATACGAGGCAACAGACGCATGGCAGTGCGATCTCGGGTTCTATTGCGTGGCGCTCTCTCTCTCTCTCTCTGCCTACCTGACGCCCATCGCCTAGTTAGTCGTGCGTCGCGAGCTTCGGGTACACGTGGATCGTGTAGATCGTCGTGATGACACTTGTCGCCAAGAGCGGCAAGAACGTCCAGTTGAGCACGTACTGGATGCCCGGCAGTCCGACCACAGTGATCGCAACGTCGCCGAGTGCGCGGCCAAACGTGCCGGCCTCAGTCGCCAAGAGCCCCGAGTTGAACGTGCCTTTCGCAAACGCCTTGGGGATCGTCTTGGAGAGCAGCGCCATGTTCACGCCTTCGAGGACGTTCGTCGAGATGAAGATGATCACGCCGCCCGTGACAAACTGCACGACTGTGTAGTGCCCGTAGCTCACGATCACACCGACGCCGACGATCATCATCAAGAGCGACATGACGATCATCTCGCGGTCTTCGTATCGATCCGCGAGCCAGCTCACGACGACGTTCGTGGGGAACATCAAGAGCCCGAGCGCTGCGAGGTAGAAGCCCGACTGCGTCGAGTCCCACTGGAAGTAGAACTGCGCGATCGTCGAGCTCGCAGTGATGAGGCACTCGAGCACGAGCTTGAGCACGATGTAGATCACGAGCGTCGCGACGACTGGGACGTTGTGCCAGAGCGACGACAGCGGCGGCGGCGACGCTTTCGACGTCGACGCGCGGCTGCCGAGGAGCGCACTGGACTCGGTCGCTGAGCGCTCGTTGCCGTACTCGAGCGCCGAGATCATCGACCGCGTGCGCTCGAGGAACGCTTCGCGGTCCGGCTCTTCAAACAGGAAGACTGTGAGCACGAGGTACGCGGTCCAGAGCCCAAACATGACAAAGCCCGGCGCAGTCTCGACGGTCACGAGCACGCCCCAGACTTTAAAGTCCGGGACGTAGTCAAGCGCTGCAGCGAGTGCAGGACCAGCGGCCATGCCGAGTGCGCTCGCTGTCACAAACAGCGCAGACGCCTGGGTGCGCTCTTCGCGCGAGTACGTGTCCGCGATGTACCGCCGGTTGATCGCGCGCGCGCCGCCAAAGCCGTTGAGCAAACGGCCCGCGATCGCCATCGCAATGCTGTCGTAGTTGAGCGCGAGACCGTAGAGCAAGTTCCCGACCACGAGACACACGGTCGCGAACACGAGCGGCGCTTTGTACGACCGGTTCGCCCACCAGCTGTAGAGCACTGCGCTGGCGAGCGACGCGATCGGCGTCATGCCGACAATCACGCCGCTCAGCGCTGCTTCACCGCCGAGCGCCGCGGCGTAGTCGCCACTCGTGGGTGCGACGATGTAGTAGTTGGTCATGTACAGGAACGTACAGAGCATGTTGATGAAGCGCGAGGCGTCCGAGCGCTCGCGCAAGCGCCTGAACGACTCGTACGCCGCTTCGTCTTCGTCTTCCGACGACTCGCTGTCAAAGATCAGCGCCTGCGCTGCGATCGTCTTGACGTACTGCGTCGACTGCTGGAGCCGACGCCGCGCGAGCTGGATCTTGTTCAAGACCGGTTCGTCCTGCGAGATCGAGCGCACAAGCGTGACGGCAGCGCTGTGTGGACCCATCGCGACGTGCATCTCGAGCTTCCGGAGCTCTGTGAGCGCCGACCGGATCGTCGCGATGATCGCGGAGATGCCTTCGTCGTGGTAGAGCTGCTGCAAGTGCGACGCTTGCGAGTCCGTGCGCGACGAGAGGTACGAGCCCATGATCTTGTGCTCTTTCACGGTCTTGTCGTGCTTCTTCAGGATCTTCCGGATGCCCGTGGCGTTGAGCTCGACAAAGTGCAAGAGCTGCACGAGGTCGTCGCCGACTTTGCGGAACCTAATAATATAGGAGCATCAAACAATATGCGACGTGTGCACTCTCAGCATTTGTATGTCGAAGAGAGAGCCAAGTGGCAGCACTGGGAGACGTCGCACCGTTCACTGAGCGCGTGCATCGTGTCGAGGTCGTCTGGGAGCAAGCGGTCCTGTGTGCGACGGAGCTCGGCGAGCGTCCGAGCAAACTCGCCTTGCTTTGTGAGGAAGAACAGCACGACGCGCTCGACCTGT
Source organism: Globisporangium parvum (assembly GCA_023333885.1). NCBI lineage: Eukaryota > Oomycota > Peronosporomycetes > Pythiales > Pythiaceae > Globisporangium > Globisporangium parvum. Next base: position 2,760 of record JAASFT010000893.1, read on the forward strand.
CGACAGAAGCGGCCAAGCAGTCGTCGTCATTCGTGAAGACAAGCGAGAGCGTGAGCACGAGGAACACGTGCGCGACTGCTGCGGCTACTGCTGCAGTCGTGCGGATCGAGTACGCACCTCCGAGTCGAGCGCGCGCTGGAATCCCTCTTGCTCGTGGTGCGCAGCGTCGAGTGTGTCATCGCGCGTCGCGACGATCACTTTCTTCAGCTTCTTCTTCAGCTGTTTGTACTCGAGGTAGTGGCTGCATGCAGCACACAGTTGTGCGTCAGTCCCGCATGCCTCGACACAGAGTCGCGGCATGTACGCGCACGCACCCTTGCCACTCGGGCCGCTGCGCTGCCGCGAGCTTCTTGGCAAACTGCACCATCGCGCTCCGTTCGACGTGCGCTGACGCTCGCTCTCTCTCTCTCTCAGAGTCTTGTGTCGCAAACGGCGAGATGGAGAGTGAGCGAGCGAGCGTGCGGAGGAGGAGGGAGCACGCGCTGTAGAGATGGCGCGACACACACGTCACAGGAGACGGCCACGCACGTGGAGGTCGGCGAGCACGCGACGCCACCAAGAGCGAGCAACTGGCAAACTGGCAAAGTCGAGGCGAGCGGCTTTTTTGACCGAGTGGTTTCGAGCGGTTGCGAGAGGACGTAGCCGAGGACAGTACCGTGGCGCGTTTCATACATGCGCACTCGTGTACATGCGCAGCATTGATTATTCACGTTATAGCATCTACTGCAGGCTCTCGCTTGGTGTCAATGTCCTACTTTTTACTGGGTAAGAGACCCATTTGCTGAAACCTCACAAGATTCGTTGTCTGGATCGACGGTCGCAACGATGGCGACGTGAGCACACTCATGCGAGAACTGCTGCTCTGTGCTCTGCTGTTCTGGTGCTTCACTCGCGTCGTGCAGCTCCTGTTTATCAGGATGCGTTGTGCGCTGTACTGGGGCAGTCTGCGTGGTGTCCATCCATCACATCGTCTTCAGACGGCGATTATGATGATGGTCCGCCCTTCCTCCGTTTCTTCAGCACCGACATGTTGCTGCTACTGCTGGTGCTGGTGCTGGTGCTGGTGCTGGTGGAACAGCACAGCACACACTTGCTCCTTGTGCTTGATCACCTTCCAGACGCACGCTCCATGCGCTCCATGTTCACCCAGCATCACCTCGATAGCGAGAGTGAGTACTCCGTTTGCTGGAAGCATCGACTCGGTTCGGTTCGACTCGAAGCCACGCGATCCAGAACACGCAGACAAAGAACGAAGCGATCAATCGTTGCCGTGTAAAGCGCTGTTGCGCGAGCGCCATTGCTTCGCGCGGCGCTTGCCAGTGCGCTCGAGCGAGGCTCCTCGTCAATGCAGCGCCCGCTTGATCACCACCACATCGACATCGACCTCGCACTCGCTCGCATGTTTGCCACGTCACAGCATCATTTTGATCGCGACCTTGTTTTTCGCACTATCAGAGCTTGCTACTACCAGCGAGCATACAGTACTCAAGTGTAAACAACGACGACGCTTCGACGACGCTTCGACAGAAAAGATCGCGAATGACACCACCACCACCACATTCGACGTGCTCGCTTGACGCCCATCTGTCAATCGCACGCTTCGCTTCTTCGCGATGCAGGACAAGAGCGCTCGGTGCAGCTTCCACAGGCTCGCGTCGTGCGTAGCAGCGCTCGCATGGGCCGCAAGCGTCGCAGCAGCAGCAGCAGCAACTACACCACGCACCACCTCAACACCAACGATCATCTTCACGCGCGCATGGACACAGAGCACAAAGACTTCGCCAGCGTGGCTCGTTGTGCCAGCGCCGCTCGACGTCCAGCCTGTGCTGCTACGCGTGGACGTACGAGGAGATGTTTCTGCACAGCTGCGCCGCTTCTGTCACGCGCACAGCCTCGATAGCGATGCGTGCGCATCAGTGCTCGATGATGCGCTTGCGAGCATTGTCGACCTCGAGCACGTGTGCAGTCACAGGCAACAGGAGCGGCAGTCAGTGCGATCGCTACCGTCGTTCATGATCGTCAAGCACGTGCTCGCATCCGGCGATCGCACCAGTGCGCAGCCACAGCCGTCGTTCCAATGGCTCCAAGACGACGCCGCGAACATCGCAGTCGATCTCTGCCGCTTTGCGCACGCGCGTGTTGACGAGAGCTGTGTCGCTGCTCTTAGCACTGCTCTCGAGCGCTCGTTCGACTGGATCCACTCGCTTCCATCCTGTGCGTCGCTTGCAACGGAGCAGCACGGCAGTCGCAGCAGCGGCGATGATGCCATGCGTCCGAGCGACAGCGGCAGCGATGCGTCCAGCGACCGCCTCAAGAGCCACGTCTCAGCTGCTGAGCTCATGATCGCAGCGCTCAAGCAGCAGCAGCAGCGCCACCGTATGAATGAAGGCGGCGATGGACAAACGCACAAGCGGGATGCCCGCACTGCTGTGACGCCATCGCACGAGAGCGAGCAGCACGTGTCTGCTACCTGGGACGACACTACCTCCGACATCCCAGCGCCACTCAATGAGCACAGCGTCTATGCAGTCGACACAAGCGCAGCGACTGAGGACGCACAGGTCGCTGTGCTCGAGCAGCAGCACGAGGACGCCGTCGAGTCTACTTCTGCCAATGGCGTTGCATACTCTGATGGTCATGATCTGTCGGCGCCGTTGCCGCATGATGGACGCGACGAGCTACATGGTCAAGATCGCTCGAGCGATGCTCTAGGACCAACAGACGCAGACATCCTTCGCGAAGAAGCAGACGGTGAGGATGATGGAGGGCGACTAGCGAGTAGCGACGCTCACGCACTCGACAACAGCGCAGCTGCCAGTGTCGAACAAGCAGCAAGCGCAGCAGCGGAGCCTCAGTCGAGTGACAGCAACGCTGAGGACGCAACGGCTGCAACTATCCCAGAGACCAGCGAGTGTGGTGACGACAACGTTGCGCACATGGACAGCGACGCAGCTGAGAGCAACGCCGCGAGCAAGACGCCGCCTGCGCTCGAGCCGCCGCCTGATCTTCTCCGCGTCGTCTCGACAGTCGCGATGCTGCTCTTCATCAGCTACCTCGCGCTCGATGTCGCTGCACTCGCGTTGCGAGCGTGTGGACAGCACGTGACGCTGCTCGTAGTTGTCGTTCGCCGTGCACTGTCGTCTCGGACTGTGCGTGGACCGCGCGAGAGCGCAGCTGTTGGGCCGTCGCCGCTCCTCGCGGATACAGACGACAGCTCGAGCGCGTGTGACGAGACCAGTGAGCGTGAGCAAGTGCGTTCGTCGCGTGACGTCGCTCAGAGACGCACGCAGGCGATCGACCGAGTTGTGGCATTGTCGCTCGTGCGTCCAGCGTTCAGTCGCTGGCGCCTCGCCTCGCGTTCGCTCTGTCAGAACAGTGCGCTTGTGCTGCGCGAGGCGTCGCCAAGCAGCCATTTGCTGCGCCGCCGTGCGCACTCAGCTGATCCGCCGACACTGCTGCGCACGGCATCAACTCCGGTGCTACCGACGACAACAGCACCACCCAGCTTCACGTGCGCTGCGATGGCGCTCCTGTTTGCTCGTCACGGGACGTATTGCCATGCGATCGATGCGTCTGGAGCTCGTCGAACGGACCGCCAACTGCAGCGTCCAGCCTCAATGCATCGGCTGCGACTACTGAATGAAGCCGACAGCAGTGAACCGAGTGCGATGGTGCAGCTTCAAGCGCACTGCGCCGCGCGTCGCATCCAGCAAACGTGGCGACTGCGACGCAAGCGAGTGCGCGCGGAGCTGTCGATCGACACGAGCGCACGGCTCGAGATGCCTCGGAGCAGCGCTGCGTCGACGCCGCTGTTTGCACTCCTGGCAAAGGACATGCGCAAGCCAACGCCAGTTGCGCAGAGCGGCACGCCACGTCTTGCGCTGCCGCCGTTCCGAGGCTTGATGACACCAGCTGCGTCGGTGAACTTGCCTCCTTGCAGCTAGAGTAGCAGTCACTGTGTACATGTCAATGGATCCAAGTTTGGTTGATCTCCTCTCGCACGACGGTATCGCGACAGATCCGGTTCCGTCTCGCCCGCACTGTGACGTGCTTGACCTTGGCGCTGCCGGCGGATTGATCCTCACCGACACGGTGGCGCTTGCTGCGCGCCATGGTACGTGCACCATTGTGGTGCTTGTGGTGTCGTGTTGGCCGCAGCGTAGGTCTTGAAACCGCTAGTCGCTGCCACTCCAACCTTCCACTCCAAGATCGAGCGATCAAGCGAGACGCACGAGCGAGTTAGGGATCACAGGACAGCAGACTCACTCGCAGCAGCAGCACTATGACGCACAACCTCTCGGCCGAAGAGCTCGCTGAGTTCCGTGAGATCTTCAACCTCGTCGACCGCGTACGTGCATTCGTCCTCTGGTCTGCTGCCACGCCTGCGTCCACCAGTGCCTGATGCCTCCTCACACACACTGCCGCTCTGGTACACGGCGTTGCATCTCGTGGACAGGACCGCGGCGGGTCGATCACGAAAGTCGAGCTCGGGGAGCTCATGGACACACTCGGGATCGACACGTCGCCGGAAGAGATCGACTTGATGATCCACGAGATCGACCAGGACAGCAACGGCGAGATCGACTTTGACGAGTTCGTCGCTGTCATGTCGCGCAAAGTGAACGCTACGTACACGTCGGAGCAAGTGAAGAGCGCGTTCCGTGCGTTCGAAGGCAATGCGTCGGCGCCAGGCTTCATCAAAGCCGACAAGCTCCTCATTGCGCTCACGACGTACGGCGCCGACAAGATCTCGCCCGAGCAAGCGCAAGAGCTCATCAGTCAGGTGCGGCCCATCGACCGAGCGTCTTGTTGCCTCTCTCTCTCTCTCTGTTCTCATCCGTCGTCTGCTGCTGGTGATGTGGACGCAGCTCGAGCCAGACCAGCACGGGAACATCAACTACGTCGAGTATGTCAACATGATGATGTCGGAGTAGAGAGCGAGCGAGCGTGTGCCAACACGGTAGCGGATCTATCTATCAGTGCGAGTCTGTGGCTGTGGCTATGAGTAAGTGAGTGAGAGAGAGCGCGCGCTTATGCGCACGTCTCGCTCAGCGCATGGCCGTTCACTGTGCTGCTCGGACACTCTACTGCTGCTATTGGAGCTGCTGCTGCTGCTGCTTCTGTCTCTGGCTCGGCTTCTGCTTCGTCTGTGGCGATGTCGTCGTCGTCCGTGGCGTGGACGTCCTCGTGGTCCTTCGCGTGGTGGATGTACACAACAGTGCACGTGATGTCGTCGTGGAAGCGGCGGCGCGCAGGACCAGGCGGGAGCGCCATCACTTCATGGAACATGAGTCCATCGCGGTGCGCAATCTTCTCGAGCGCCGAGTGGATCAGCGCCGCGCTGACACTCGAGAAGAACAGCGACTGGGCAGGATCTGCCGCCACGGCAACGCGCACAGACGCTCAGTCGACGCCACACAGCCGCACCTCGCTGCACTACGACTGCACACAGCCACGCGACGTACCAAACGTCTCGACGATCTGCACGGCTTCATCTGGCGAGAGCACTTCCCAGAGCCCGTCGCTGCCTAGGATCACGAACTTCTCGCTCCCGTCGAGCGCATGAGCCGACACACTCGGCTCGACTGTGATGTACGGGAGCTTGCTCTACCGTTCCCATCGCAGCAGCCGCAGTGATCGTCCGTATCGTCAGTAGTGCCTCCTTTCGTCCCGTTGCTTTGTCGAGAGAGCAAGCAAGCGACCAAGTGCTGCACGCACCTTGAACGGCGCGACGCTGAGCTCTTCGCACTTCAAGTAGAAGTCGCCGAACGCGCGCGTGACTGCGAGACTCCCGGCCACGCGCTTGACGCCAAAGCCACCGACGCCGCTCGCTTGGTCGTCTTTGCTCAAGCGAATCGCATTGCGGTCGCGCGAGCGCTCGAGCACGCGCTTCACTTCGTCGGCGCTGCTGCAGCTGTGGTCGACCGAGAGCTGCGTCGCGACGCACGTCGTCGCCCCAGCGCGTCTCTTGCCAACGATGACTGCGCAGTCGCCGACGTTTGCAACAAACAACACGGTGTTCACAAAGAGCGCGACTGCAGCGCACGCGCCGCTGTTGCAATAGCCTTTCGAGAGGTGCGTCTCGGCTGGGAGCGCAAGCAGCGAGCGCTTGAGCGCGCCGTCGCACTCAACGAACGCGAGCTTGAGATGCTCAGTCACCTGCGCCATCGGCATCGATCGCGCGAGCGTTTGTCAGTACAACTGGATGAAAGCACTCGAGTACGTCCACACGCACCTGCTCGATAGAGAGTGCGTCATCTGCTGCGAGTGTCGATAGGATCTGCTGACAGAGCGTCTTGCGGAGGTGTCTGGTTGATCGTGACGATAGCGCGCCTGTTAGTTAGTACTCGAGACACAGCCATGCGGAGCAAGCGAACAACGCACTCGACTGCGAGTGATCCGCCATGGCCATCGAGCACGGCGTGGATCCGGATCCCTGCGGCATAACCAGCCACAGACAGGCAGAGAGAGAGAGATGAGTTCGCTTGTCCCTCTCTATCTGTCGCTTGGCTCATGCATGCAGCACTCGCACCGTCGCGGTCGCCTCCTGCGATGTTCACACTCCGGTCTTCGCTTGGGTTGTTCCCCTAGCACGCGTCCAGCACGTCCAGAGTTGTCAGTCCGTCAGTCCGGTTCCAAGAGCACCGTCACACAGTTGCCGCGGATCCGCACCTGGTACTGCGCAGTCACGTGCGTCAAGTACGGCAGTGGCAGAGCCTCGTCGCTTGAGACGCTGTCAGTGCTGTCGACGCTCCGGCGCCGCTTGCGCGGGACCACGCGATGCAGCGCTGGTGCGTGGCACGAGCACGTCGTGTTCACTGCGACTGGCTCGCCCACTGGCACAATGCTCCGCGTGCCACTCGAGTCGCTCGTTCGAGCGATCGCAGACCCAAGCGGCGGTGTCCACGCACAGTGCACGAGCACATGTGCCCTCTTGAGCTCCTGTACGAGCGCTGCGTCAGTCGCAACGACGACGCTCACGCCTACGACGTCTGCACCGAGACGTGTCATTGCGTCGCGGACAGCGAGGATCGAGTCAACACGGTCGATCCAGTCGAGGACTGTCGAGTCGTTCCGACTCGCGTGTGTGAGGCACTTGGGCGACTGACGCATGCGATCGAGAGAGAGACAGACAGACAGACAGAAGCGCTGAACGTACCTAGGAGCACTCTCTGAGCTCCTGCGATCGTCTGGCGCTTGAGCTCGACGCGCAAGTCGCCAACGTCGACGCACACGACGCGATGGCAGACAAAGTCCGGACTCGGATGGTACACTTGCGTCGTCGCTGGTGCTGGCAGTGGCAGTGCCGCTGGCTTGCGCGTGCGCTTGGTCGTCGCGCGTCCGCGCTTTCGCTGCTTCTTCATCGGCGCTGCTGCTGCTCCAGTTGGCTCGACTGGCAGTGTCAGCTTGGGCAGGACAGCCGCTTCGCTCAGCGCTGCTCCATCACCACGCACGCAGGCCCTCGTGTCAGATGATCCAGTCGCTAGCGTGTGTCTAGTGTGTATGCGAGGTGCACGCACCGAGACAGTGAGCACCTGCAATGGCGCCTGCGATTGCTGCTGTGAAGTGGTGCACGTCCGTGTCGTGCTCGTGCACCGCAACGACAACGTCGACCTGCATCGGAGCGAACGGCAGCCACAGGTCGGCTACAAGCTCCCGTAGCGCTGGCGCGTCACTTAGCACGCTGCTGAGGTCAACTGGCGTGTGCGTCGCGCGGCTCGCGCCAACGCAGCGCTGCATGAGCTCGACGCGCCGCCCGACCGCGCGCATATTCGACGACGATGAGTGGCCTTTCTTGGCAAACGCGCCAAAATGACAAAACCCTGTGATATTTTGTCATACACCATTCTGTGTTGTATGAAAACCTCTGTTGATTTATCGCAAGGATGACAGGCTGGAAAATGATTAGCAGATTAAGAGATACCTGTACAGGTCAGGACTGTCAGATCAGGACCTTGGTCTCGTCATATGATGATCCATTTAGACGAAGTACTGACACATGATAGCCACTTGTTGAGCACCACCATTTCGAGACAGGTTGGAGTTACATCACGCGGTCTTGCTTCTCCTATCCTTGTGCATCCTGCTCAACATGCGCAAGCCTCAACGCGGTGCGAGCTTTAGTTGCTATACACAGCGAGCGTGTCTGCGTGTCGCATCAAAACAACCGCCTTTGCGAATAAGCCCACGTTGTCTTTCGTCACACATCAGACCATTCACAGTCAGACTCGCATCGACCAAAAGAAAATGTGGTTGTGATATCCCTTCACAAACAGTTCGCACATCAGCTGGTAACCACCACCGTATTGCTCTCACTGAAGCTATTGGCATCGCTTGACTCAGCGCGTGATCGTGTGACCCAGCTCAAAGCAAATGCGTGCAGGGGTGAACGACAATCAATGTGAAAGGGTCTGACATGGCGAGAGCTACTGCGAGTGGTGTCGTGGGGACGAGCCGATGTGCACATATCGACGAACACTGTGTCTGGCGCGAGTAGAAATATCGCCCAGCTCATAAAGACGGCTACGACAGTCTGGTTCAGCACACACGCCCTAGGCAAACAGTCCCATTTGGACACAGTGCAACATCTCAGAACGTCAAGCACAGCATCAACATCACAATTGATCAGCTCGCCACAACGACCACTATGACACCAGAAGAAGTGTGAGCAAGAGAAGAAGCGAGTTCACAGCGCGCGTCGTGAGGTGACAAGCGACGACTTGCTCCAACCGCGTAAGAATTCTCCTATTGATTTGGTCAGTGGGGCATCTGTGATTCCTGCATTCTCTCTAAAGCGAATTGAAATGGACGGGTAAGCGCGTCCTCCAATAGCCTGTTCTGTCGACATATTCCACAATAAGTCCACAACCTTGGTCATCGACTGAGAAATTCGGGCGGTCCCAAGTGGAAACAATGCGACGAAATTCTCCACAAACAGCAATCTGCACTTCGCACCTCCTCCTCCTCATGCCATCATGACTTCAAGCTTCACAACTTCACTACATCACAACTTCACGACGTCACATCTTGACGCATTCACTCCTCTCCCCTGCACAATCAGCCACTCGCTCGCTCGAGTCCTCGTTTTGC
>JAASFT010000894.1:0-11847 GCA_023333885.1 Globisporangium parvum
ATACTAAACCTAAGTCAACTAAAATGTGGTTGGCTCTGAGAGTCCGAGTTCACTGATTGGTAAATATTCTAGGATATCTACCAATTAGAGTCACCGCCAATGAAGGCCGGTCTTAAAAGAAGTGCGTGAATTGTAATTCCGCAAAGCCGGGTTATTATCGGATAACTCCAGCTGTGTACCCCGTTACAAATGCTGCTCGACAACGCGTCGCCACACCGCATCTCAGAGCCGCAGTCTATCGTCACCGTCAAACTCCTTCCGCCTAACACGACCATGCACCTGCAGCCTGTCGATGCAGGAATCCTCTGCAGCTTCAATAGCGCGGTCAGTGAGCAGCGCAACCGCCATGTGGTCGAAAAACGCGACACTCTTCTTGAGCAAGCAGCTCAAGGAGAGATCGTAGTGACCCTACCACGGTACGGCAATGTCGAGAAACTGAGGCAAGATGCCCGAAAGCCCGGCGCACACACGTATGAACGCGATGCAGACTGCGGCTGTACGTGCGCAAAAAGCAGCACCCATATCTGTCGATGCGCGAGCTGAGTGCGTGGACTTCCGCCGAGCCCAAGCTGCAGAAGCCCCCATCACACGCCGCCATCTCCAAGCTCATCAAGGCCCCCGTCTCCGCTCTTGCGCGACCGAATGTCAAGTCCGCGCGGCCTGTTGGCTCGCCCGATCTTGAGAGAGCTCGAGCGCTGGGTGTCGGCGTGCGAGCGGCTCAAGCATCCTATCGTGACCTACACTACATTCCAGTCGAAGGCCGCAAAACTGCGCTCCTCTATCATGCGCTCGGCGGGCTACGCGCGACACCAAGCTGAAGTAGCTGCGGTTCTCTATCGGCTGGGTGTGGAATCTATACCACCACCGTGGGCATGCATCGCATGTGTGCAATTCAAATTGGATTTGAATTGCAATGAACGGTGCAGTGTGCCAAAACGGTACAATGTACCAGCCGCATGCGTTGCGTCGTTTGGTGCTCTTGTCGTCGATACACGGATCAACAACGCATTGCTGCAGCAGCTCCAGGTCAGCCTAACAGCGGCGTTCGCGAGAGAGGACTCGTCGGCATCTTTGACACAGCGAGATGGACCACCAGCAGCAGCTCTTTCGGCCGCTTGTGCCCGCTGTCGACCCAGCAGAGCCGCGGTCAAGACGCTGCTGGGAGTGGGTCTGCGGTGCTCTCGTCAACAAGGACAAGGGCGAGGTGCGTGCAGTGGTTGTCATTGAGTCGCTCATGCATGTGCGACTCTCTCTCTCTCTCTCGCACTGATGGCGGTGATGTACGTGAACATGCGTTCGAGCAGTGCAACGTGAGTGTGCTCGACACGATCTTCATCGAGAAGCAGCAGATCTGGTCGTGGTTCTACTCGACATCTGGCGGCGTGATCCGCAAGAAGTCGCGCGCTCAGCTGAGCGTCGAAGCAGTGCACCACGCGCTCTGCCGGGCCGCCACTCATGCAGCGAGCGCGCAGTCACTGCCACACGTCGCGTTATGCTGGTTCAGCGACCAGATCCGCACGATGCAACTCTTCAACGCGCACGAGCTCCTCACGTTTCTCAACTCGCTCGCTGGCAGCGACAGCAGCGCGTGCCTCAGCGCGTTTGTGCTGCCGCGCGGTGGCGACCTCGATCCGCTCAAGTACGCGAACCTCGAGCACGACTTCACGTACGTTGAACTGTATGTGTGACTGACGAGCAGCCCAGTAGCGCGGCTGTAGCACGTAGGCGCTGCTACTGACGCTGCTGCTCCTTGCACAGTCTGAGCAAGACGGGTCGGCCGCAATGCAAGCTGTTTCGCCTCGCGCTTGGGAGTCAGCGCATCTTGAGCATGGACGCCAAAGTGAACGCGCAAGTGAACGACCTCGTGCAGCACTACGTGAGGTGCGTCTTGCTTTGCGCTGCAGTCGTTCAGCCACAGAGACAGAGTCCATTGCTCACGTACGCTGCTGCTGCTGGTACAAATGCCGTCTCCCACTCGCATAGCTTTGTCGAGAAGAGCAAGCGAGTGCGCGTCGTGCGCTGCGTCTCGTTCTTCGTCCTCGACGACTTCGGGCGCCTCTTTCTCTGGCGCACTGGCGCGTTCGAGACAATTGGTGCCGCCGCATCGACGTCAGCGCTCAGCCAGTCACTTGACGCGTCGCTCGCACCATCGTCGTCTACAGCGAGCGCTATGCATCAAACACAGCAGCAGCAGCGCATCTACGACGGTCCACACGCAGTCAATGAGCGCATCCTCGCACGCGCCAAAGCTGAAGCACTGCGCAAGCCAGACGAGAAGCTCATTGACGCGATCCTGTCGTCGCCAACGCCGCAGCCCAAGCGGCCGCTCCTGCTGGCAGCGTCGTCGTCGACACCGAGTCTTCCCAGCAGTAGCACTAGCGCCAGCAGCTTTGATCCATTCCGTGACGAGAAGCTCAGTCAACTGCGCAATGCGCGCGACTGGGACGACGCACTGCAGTACTTGCCTGCGTCATCATCGCTCTCGCGCGGTCGACGCCGTACGATCTCCGCAGCGCACTTGGTCTCGAGCCAGAAGCGCGGCTGCAGCGGTGACTACTGCCACGTCGAGCTCGCAGCGCTCACAGCAAAGCGCATGGCAGCTAGCAGCAGTAGTCAGAAGAGTCCTGGACCGAGCCACCGTCTATCTCAGTCGCTCCAGCTCGCGTCGTCGCCATCCACGTATTCGTCCACAGCCGATACGGACTCGAGACGGCGCAGTAGCGTGTTCACTGCCACTGCCGCAGCGAATGCGTTCCTCGAAGCGCGAGCGCGAGACGACCCACACTCGTTCGAGCCGCGCGTTGGGAACAGCCGCCAGAGCACAGGCAGCGCGAACCAATCGATGTTCAAGCCACCGCCGTCGCCGCAGAAGGAGCAGCAGAGCGAGTCGGCGTCCCAGGACTTTGCGATTCCGTTCAAGCTCATTGCGCAGACGCGAGCCGAGAAGCCGCTCGTCGATCTCTTTGTGCGGCGCTACCGCAATGGCGAAGACGGCGCGTACCTCGCGGAGGCGTACTACGGCGACGGCGAGCCGCTCGGCACGACGTTCCCAGGGTACTACTACCAAGAGGTGCACGTCTGCCGCAACTGCTTTGACTTCTACTCGCTCATTGAGCGCGTTCGCATGCGCGCGCAGGACCAAGTCGCGTTGTGTAGTAGCAAGAAGAAGAAGAAGAAGCAGCAGCAGCTGGAGCGCGAGCATCGCGATCGCAGTCCACTGCTCCAAGCGGCTGCAAACAGCGCAGTGCAAGCAGGACGCATCACTAGCACAGTCTACGAGCGGCTCGTCGAGCGTGAGGACGGCGTCGACAGCGACGATGACGACAGCAGCAACGACGCCTGTCAGATCTGGATTCCAGTGTGGCAGCACGCAAAGACGGCGATCGGGACGACCTTCACCAAGCACGACGTAGCCGAGCTGTACAGCTTTGCGAACCCGCACCCAGCAGTTGCAATGGTCTTGAGCTGCTTGAGCATCGTGCTGCTTGGTCGCACGAACACCACAAGCTCAAGCAACAGCGCTAGTGGCGACTGGAGTGAGCTCAAGCGCAGTGTATCACAGGAGAAGCTCCTCGCGCTGCTCCAGACGTATGAGCTCGAGCAGCTGAGTCTCGAGCGTGCGATGCGTGCAGCTGCGCACGCGCGCAATCCGCTCTTCTCGCCACTGCACATTGCGCCGATCAGCTCGTGTGCAGCGCGCCTGTGCGACTGGTACGCCCTCGCGTTGCTTCGCTAAGTGGGAGTCGCCAGCGCCACAGGGCAACAGAAGCTGCTGTGTGAACACTCACGTATGGATGACTGGACTTCCGTGACTGCGTCTCTCGTGTCGGGCGTCACAGGATCCGCACAGTGCTGCAAGCGTATGCGTGGAAGCACGCGCGTGCGTTCCGCGACGGCGACACGAACCACGTCCTGCGCTTCTTGAAACCCGAGCTCTTGCCGCGCGACGTCACAGTCAACTGTGCGCCACTTCGAACGGATGCCTCGGCTACGTTGGCTCGAGACACACGTCCACAGCAGCTCTCGCGCAGCACCACAACAAAGGCAACATCGTCATCTTCGACGACTGGACGGCAGCGCGACGCTGCTCGGCGCGCGATCCAAGCGCAGCAGATGGCGCGGCTCGCTGCGCCAGCCGGCCTCGCCGACACGACTGCTGTGAGCGGCACAGACGCAGTGTTCACGTGTCAAGACGGCGTGACGACGATCCCGTACACGATCGCAGGACAAGCTGTCGGCGCGAGCACCAAGTGCAACCTCGTGGTCTTCCACGACCTCTTTGACACCATGGACAGCACAAAGGTGTTCTACCGCGCCGTGCTCGCGCGCAACGTCGGCGCTCGCGCACTGTTCTTCAATCTCCCTGGCCAAGCTGGCGCCGCGTTTGGAGCAGCAAGTGGCCGCACCGTGCTCAACAACGCCTGGTACGCGCAGCGCGTGCACGAACTCCTGAGCTACGTCCAGCACACGCGCGCATTCGCGCTGCGCGGCTTGCCGTTCCACATCGTAGGCTTTGGCAATGGCGCGAACGTCGCTGCGTGCTACACGATCGCGTTTGGCAAGTCGTACGGCGCGAGCTTGCAGTCGCTCGTGCTCTGCAACGGCTTTGCGAGCGTCGACGTGCAGCTCGCAGCGATCCTCCATAGCGCTGTGAACGTCTTCACGTGCTTCCCACCGTCGCGACCGGACTTGCCCGTGTCGTTCTTTAGCAAGTTCCTCTTCTCGGACGCGTACTTGAGCAAAGTCGACGCGAACCTCGCGCTGAGTATCTACACCGCCGTGACGAATGCGATCACACTCGATGGCCGCATCCGCATCTGCCAAGGCGCGCTGCTCCACGTCGACCTCGTTGCACAGCTCGATGCGATTGACGTCCCGCTCGTGCTCGTGCAGTCCGTTGAGAACGCGCTTGTCGCTCCTGGGAGCGTCGACGCGTTCCTCCAAGGCCGCACAACGATTCTACATGCGTGGTCGCACCAGCAGCAACCAACAGCTAGTACCAGTGGCTCTGACGTCCACAGCAAGACGCGCAAGCAGCTGCAGCACGTGCTTGCGACGCGCAAGAGCGCATTCGTCTCGTGGCTCCGCGCTGGGCACGAGCTGCGGCAAGAGTGCAAGACGTACATGACCGAGTTGATGGAGCTGCTCGTGAACGCAAACGAGCTCGACGACAGTGACGGCTCTGCGACTGCCGATAGTGTCGACACTCGCAGTGCTGAGCACGAGGCAGGGGCAACACGAGAGCGCACAGGCTCTGTGCGTCAGCGCACACACGATGCGTCGGGGCCTGCATCTGACTCTGGAGCGCGCACAGGGTCGAACGTCGGGCTTCCAAGCACAGGAGGAGCTACCCGAGTGTTAACAAGCGCGCTCGAATCGCCACGAACTCCTGCTGCTGCGCCAACAGCAGCTCTTCGCGTCACGCCACTGGCATTAGACACCCAGCTCATCGACGAGCGTGTGCAAGCGAGTGCGAGTGGGTCTCACAAGCAGCTCTCGACGCATCAGCAGCAGCCAGCACAAGTGCCACGAGCAGCACCACCAGTGTCGCTCACAAAGTCTGCGTACGAGCTCCAGCTCGAGCGGTCGGAACAAGAGTTCCAAGCTGCTGTGCGAACGCACGAAGCGCAGAAAGCAGCGCTGGCGAAGAAGCAGTGGTTCGCAGCAAAAGACGAGGCGTCCGTGCTGACGCCTGTGGCACAGTCATCGGCAGTCGCGTTCCCGTCGACGGCGCACTTGGCTCCGCCACCCTCGCTTCCCCCGACGGTTGCTACTACTACTGCTGCTGCGCTGACAACGCACATCTCATCACATGGTGCTTCCGCCGCGGCGCCAGTGGCTACGACGACAGCTCCTGCGCTCGACCCTGCGATGGATGCGCTGCGAGAGGCAATGGTCGCAAACGAACAGCGCGCAGAGCGCGAGGCCGAAGAGCTACGGATCAAGCAGCGCGCTGCAGCAGACGCGCGCATGGCGGCACTGCAGGAAGAGCAGGAGCGCCGTCGACGCGAGTGGGAAGAGGAAGACCGCGCACGACTCGCTGCAATGGAGCACTCGCTTCAAGAGCAGCACGCGGAGCGACTCGCTGCAATGAAAGCGCGCGACCTCGAGCTGCTCGAGCTCGACGTCTCGGCATCGCTCGCTGCGATCGATAGCCCGGCAGTAGTGGCAGTCGCACCCACAAGCACGTCGACATTGCGCCAGAAGCTTCAGCATTCGCGCTCGCCACTGTCAACTCTGTCAGGCGACGAGCTCCGAACTCAGATCTGCATCCAGCCCGAGCTCCCAAGCATGTTTGACGAGCTCGAAGCCGCAGAGCGCGCGAAGAAGCGCATTGGACGCCTCCGGGTCGACGAGTTCGCTGCTGTGAAGACGTCGATGGAGCAGAGCTACCGCGACGGCGTGCACGTTCACGAGCGATCGCTTGAAGCAAAGCTGCTGCAGCGCAAGCACGCGAGCGCCACGCGCATCCAGACGCAGATACGGCGATTCGTCGCAGTTCGTCGCGTATGTGCACGGCGAAGGCACGTACAGCAGGAGCGCATCACGCGGTTCGCTGGTGGCGAGATCGTGCGTATCGTGCGCGGGTTCCTCGGTCGTCGGCGGTTCATTCGGTGCCGCCAAGAGCGCACAGAGATGCAGCAGCGTGCGTTTGCAGCAGTTGTGATCCAGCGCTTGCAGCGCGGTCACGTGTGCCGCGTCGCGTTCCGCCGCAAGCTCCGCGCTGCGAAGGCAGTCGTGCTCCAGCGCGTGTACCGCGGCCACGTCGGGCGTCTGTACTGCGACGAACTCCGCGATGCGCTCGCGCAGCGGCGGTACATGGGCCGCAATGCTGCAAAGATCCAAGCGACGTGGCGCATGCACACGGCGCGCGAGCAGTACCTCACAGCGCGCGTCTCGGTGCTCGCAGCGACCGAGATCCAGCGCATCTACCGCGGTCACGTCGGTCGCGTCGAAGCTGCACGCAAGAAGCAGTGGCGCGACGCTGAGCCTGGACCAGAGCGTCTCGCACTCGGGCTCGAGATGATCGAAGGCTCAAAGCGCGCGTTTGAGCGGCAGCAGAGCGAGATCGACGCACTCCATCGCGCTCAGGAGGCAGTGGAGCGCCAAGTGAGTGCGATCCACTCGGACCTCCAAGAGTCGGAGCAAGAGCTCGCTGTGCTCGAGCGCGAGCTCCAAGAGATTGACCAGCTCGAAGCCGACCTCCGTGAGCTCACGCACGAAGCTGAGCTGCTCCATAGCGGTGGCGTTGAAGGACTCTTGCGGAGTCGCGGGAGCCATAGTGCTGGAGCAGGCAGCAAGCAGCCGACACCGCTTGGAAGCGGCATCCCTCTGTCGAGCAGTTCGCTTGGCGATACCGCAGCCGCTGCGGTGCCGTACGAAGCAGGCGTCGAGCGCTTGTTCGAGAGCAAGGACGCACTGAGAGCGCGGCAAGCCGATGCGTACGCGGTTGAGATGGCGATCCAGATCAAACGATCGGAGCGCGAGCGGCGCAAGCGCGACCTCGACGCCGAGTTCACGAGCGTGTTTAGCGAAGTGCAGCAGAAGCGCGCAGCGCTCGCAGCAATGGAGCGCAAGCTCGCAGACATGGAGGCGACTCGCATGCGCAAAGACCGCGAGGTCGCGCGGCTGCAGCGCAACCTCATGGAGCTCCTCGAAGAGCAGAAGCTCGAGCTCGAGCGCTTGCGCGAAAAGGGCATTGAGCTCGAGACCGCGACGGCGACGTCTGCAGCCGCAGCCGCTGCGACGGCGCTCAAGGCAAAGGAGCACGAGAAGCAGTCGCAAGCGATGTTTGCGTCAACGGAGGAGCTCATGAAGTTCCAGTTCATGTCCATGTCACTGTCCTACTTTAGCTCCCTGAGTATGCTCAAGAACCTCCGCGACATCAACGCCGATACGACTGCCGCAGCGATCACGAGCACCGCGGAGACCGCCGCAGTCGCCGCAGCCGCCGCCGCGGCGGCAAACATCCCAGCGATGACGCGCTTGAAAGTCGGCGGCGCGGACCTCCTCACTGCAGCGTCGACGCTCAAGCAGCAGCAGCTCGCGCAGCAACTCGCGGACGAAGACGCAGCGAAGCGCATGCAGCTCCAGCCGCTGCCGCCAGAAGTGCGCGACTGGAGCGTCGACGACGTCGGTCGGTGGCTCGATGCGCTCGCACTGCCGCAGTACAAGCAGGCGTTTGCAGAAGGCGCAGTCGACGGCGCGTTCTTGCTCGAGCTCCGACCCGAAGACATGGTCGATGTCCTCGGCGTGACGCACAAGCTCCACGTGCGCAAGCTCGTCGTCGCGCGCAACAAGCTCCTGCCGCTCACACAGCAAGAGCGCTCGCAGCTCGACGCTGTCGAGCACGAAGCGAGTGCAAGTGCGGCGCGGACACAGGCGAGCGTCCCAGACGTCGACACGGTCTTCTCCCAAGCGCGCAACGGCCGGCTCAAGCGCGTGGTCGAGAGCCTCGACGCCGGCTTCCCAGTCGACGCAGAGGACGAAAAGGGCAACACGCTCCTGCTGCTCGCGTGCCAGAACGTGAACATCAAGATGGTCGAGCTCCTCGTCGCGAAGCGCGCGAACGTGAACCACAGGAACGCGCAGGGCAACACGGCGCTGCACTTTGCAATGGCGTACGACGCCGACGGCGCGCTCGGCGAGTACCTCATCGCACGCGGCGCGGACGACACGATCGAGAACGCATTCGGGCTCACGCCGTACGACGGACTCACGCCCGAGTGACAGCTCGCATACAGTCTCCAAGCTTAACGCGCGCCGCTCGTCACCGACGCCGCTAGCAAGCAA
Source organism: Globisporangium parvum (assembly GCA_023333885.1). Taxonomy (NCBI): domain Eukaryota; phylum Oomycota; class Peronosporomycetes; order Pythiales; family Pythiaceae; genus Globisporangium; species Globisporangium parvum. Next base: position 8,794 of record JAASFT010000894.1, read on the forward strand.
GAGCTCCGGAGCGACCTCGCAAGTGGATAGAAGGCGAGGAGGGAGTGTTCGGGAGACGAGGTCTACTCAACACGCTGCAGGAACCAACAAGCTGCGCCAATGCCGTGTCGATACAGATCTACTCAACCACCTTGGCGACCCGCTTCGGCTCATTGTCTTTGCTCGCGCGCTCCTTCGCTGCGACGAGGCGGTTCACTGCGTTCACGTACGCAGTCGCCGATGCGACGAGGATGTCGGTGTTTGCGCCATGGCCAACGTACTGGCGATTCCGGAGCACGCCAGTCTGCGGGTTCACGAGGTCGCCAGTCGACGACTCGGCGCTGCTACGGTCGTCGGCAGACTCCTTGTCCTCCTGCACGCGCACAGTCACTTCCCCGAGCGCGTACGTGCCGTCCGTGATGCTGTTCACTGCGTACTCGTTGAGCTTGAGGTGCGGCATCTGCGTCGCGCGCTTGATCGCAACGTAGATCGCATCAACTGGACCAGTGCCCATCGCCGCTTCGCTCACTTCCTGCCCGTCCTTGTACGCAAGCGTGACTGTCGCAGTCGGCTTCACGCGGTTCCCAGCCGTCACGTGCACGGACTGGAGCGTCCAGAACGTCTCAGGCTTGTACAGCTCGTCCGACACGATCGCTTCAATGTCGGCGTCCGTGACCGTCTTCTTCTCATCCGCCAGGACTTTGAACTTATCGACGTAGTAGTCGAGCTGCTGCGGCGTGAGGTCCGTGTACCCGAGCTGCTGCAGGCGCTTGCTGTACGCGTGGCGACCCGAGTGCTTCCCGAGCACCATCTTGTTCTCGCTCAAACCGACCGACTCGGGGAGCATGATCTCGTACGTCGCTTGGTGCTTGAGCACGCCGTCCTGGTGGATGCCCGACTCGTGCGCAAACGCATTCGCTCCGACGATCGCCTTGTTTGGCTGGATCGTCATGCCGGTGTAGTGGCTCACCATGCGACTGCAGCGCGTGATGTGCGTCGAGTCGACCGTCGAGTAGACTGGGTAGTGCTGCGGCCGCGTCTGGAGCGTCATGATGATCTCTTCGAGCGCCGTGTTGCCAGCGCGCTCGCCAATGCCGTTGATCGTGACTTCCGCTTGGCGCGCACCGCCGACGATGCCAGCGAGCGTGTTCGCGCTTGCGAGGCCCAAGTCGTTGTGGCAGTGCGTCGAGAACACAGCCTTCTCGCTGCCCTTCGTGTTCTCGATCAAGTACCGAATGAGCGAGCCGTACTCGTCAGGGACCGTGTACCCGACAGTGTCGGGGATGTTCAGCGTCGTGGCGCCGGCCGCAATGACCTCTGCGAGCACGTCGCAGAGAAAGTCGGGGTCGCTCCGTCCAGCGTCCTCGGGCGAGAACTCGACGTCGGGCGTGAGACTCGCAGCGAACGACACGGCTTCGACTGCGCGCCGGATGCACTCGTCGCGCGACATCTTGAGCTTGTACTTGAGGTGGATGTCGGACGTTGCGAGGAACGTGTGGATGCGGTGGCTCGGCGCGTGCTTGACTGCGTCAAAGCAGCGCTGGATGTCTTTCTCGGTCGCACGCGCAAGTCCTGCGACTGTCATCGGCTTGCCCGACTTGCGACCAGTCACGAGCGGACCGATCTCCTGCGCAATCGCAGCGACGGCTTCAAAGTCGCCAGGTGACGAGATCGGGAAGCCGGCTTCGCACACGTCGACGCCCAAGAGACTGAGCGCGCGCGCAATGTCGAGCTTTTCGCGGAAGTTGAGCGTCGCGCCTGGGGACTGCTCGCCATCGCGGAGCGTCGTGTCAAAGATAATGAGACGGTCTTTGCCATCGGTCGCAGCTGCTGCTGCTGCTGCGTCGGACGAAGCGAAGCGCTGAGAGGACGATTGGTGTTTCTGTGCGCGCGCAGCCGCGGTGCGAGCTCGTCGGACGGCGCGGAGCATCATGGTGCAGAGAGAGAGAGCGAAGAGCGAAGAGCGAGAGCGCTGCGTGCGTGCGTGGAGGAGATCTGCTGGAGCTGCTGCTGCTGCTGCTGGTGAGCAAATGCGCGAGTGAGACTTGCTGCGCACAGGATCGCTTGGCTTTGCTTGGCGCCTCAGTGTTTGCTCAAACACGATCCAAAGCAGACCACCACAAAATCGTCTTGCGGTTTGTATGCGGCATCCGCAGCCACAAGAAAAGTTGCAAGCGACTGACGAGCACAAATTGTCTGAATTGCGTGGAGCAAGAGACGCAGCAAAGCACGCGATCGCAGAACCGGGACGAGTGCAAGAGCAAGAGCAAGCGAGCAAGAGCAAGCATGCGAGCAAGCGCGACAGCGGGGCGGTGCACGTTGCGCATGATATCCCATCCATGCTCGACGTCGTCGGTCGTCTTCTTGCTGGAGAGCGCGATGTCCTTGTGCACGTCATCGCAATTGCAGCTCGGTGGAGAGAGGTTTGTTGGCGCTTGCTTGGCTCCTTGACGAAGAGGAGGCGAGCGCGTGAGGCACGCTACCTCACGATCGTGATAAGCGGTCTTGCGCTCCTGGCGGTCGATAGAGCGGCCACACGATCTCGCTCGCATCATGCAACCAGCTGGTGCAACCTGCGCAGTTGGGACTGAATTGGCGAGCAAGTGTGCACGAGCACCGACCACGCGAACGTTCACGGCGCGCATGTGCATCCTAGCGACTTCCACGAGCACGTAGGTGTGTCTCGGCGCCTTCCACGCGCTCGTACTGATGAGGTCGACAAGATGAAGCTAGTTGTGGCAAGCCGACGAGCGAACGCATGCCGAGCTGGTACATGTTGCGAGCAGCATCCGAGGCTCGCTCGCGCGGCACCTGGCAGTGGCTGCACATTCCGCGAAGCAGTCCACTCGCAGACACCGCCAGTGAGGGGTCTAGGGCGAGCTCTCGCGGTGCTTACACACAGCTACTGCGTACTAGTAGTACTGCTACACATCGACGACATACATGGCTCGGGATCGACAACGACGACAGCGAGGATGCACCGCTTGCGACGAGCGAAGCGGCGACTGGGTCTTGACCGCAACGAAGCCGCTCGCCTGGAGACGTCGTTGGGATGGCTGGACTAGCGCTCTGGCG
>JAASFT010000895.1:0-11835 GCA_023333885.1 Globisporangium parvum
GTCCTTGCGTCTTCGCACGTGAAGAACGAAGAGCGAGGCGAGCAGCAGTCCCTTGTATCATGCAATGCTAAGCTACGTCTCGAGCTGGTGTTGCCTTCCTCGCAATGCTAGCATGCGCTCTGTGTGCTTCTGTTGTTGACTCGATTCGTCCTGGACCTGCGTTGGCGTCGACCTTGACTAATCTGCCCTCACCATCTTGTCGATTTTGCTCCGAATGGCGTCACATTCTCGCTCGAGCATACAAACCATAGATACAATGAGGAGTCTGCTGGTCCTGCTAGCCAGTGTGTCAAGCGGCTAGGGGTGCACGTTTGCCCGCAAAGTCGACACTAGAAGCTCAACCGCGAAATCGCGACCATGTGCCAGTCGCCATCATTGCCACAGAGCAGCAGCGCTTCTCGCTGAGCCGCTTCTCGCGCGATCACGATGGCAAGCGCAGCAAGCAACAGCAGCAGCAGCAGTCGCAACAGCTCTGCTAGCAGCACGAACGCAGGCGACTCGCTCGCGCGCTTGACCGACTCGAGCCGCGTGAAGACAAACACAACGAACCCGGACTCGTGCATGTGGTACGCAGACACCAAGTGCACGAAGCCACGGACGTGCTACGACTGCCTCAACGTCGGCATCCCGGGCGGACAGGTACAGTGTGCGCAACTGCGTGTGCTGCCTTGACGCCCATGCACTCTGCACTCACATGTGTGTCTCTGGATCGCCTCGCAGTGCGCGATCGACCCTCGCGGACAGTGCGTGACGATGGCCGAGTACCAGTCGTTCGCCAAGGCGCGCAACTACTACTACCCGAACTACAAGTACTACCCGTCGAACAACTACACGTACTGCAGCGCGTTGGACGCGGAGTGCCAGACGTGCAAGCAGAAGTGGATCCAGGACTACTACGCGATTGGGAACACGCCGGCGATCCCGTTCTGCACTGGCGCGAGTGGCTGCGTCTGCGTCGCGTACTGCGAACTCCCGGGCTGGTCTGAGACCGTGATTGGGAACCAGTGCTCGAGCGCGAGTGCAGCGGCGGTGAATACGACGAAGCTCTACGGCGCGATCGCCATTAGCGTCGGCACGTGCGTGCTCTTCCTCGCCGTCGCCATTGGCGTGCGCTACATCGTGAAGCGACTGGAGTGGAACGGTACGAACGCATTAACCGATCGGTAGAGACGTGTCCTAGCGAACTCGTTGGACTCACGGCTGGTGCTCTCGGTGACTCTGTATTCGCTAGCAGGTAGCACGCGCGAGCGGAGGCGCGAACCATCAGGTCCACAGCTTGCGCTCAGCGGCTGGAAAGCGATGCGCGAGAAGCTCATCGAGTCGGAGCGGCACCACATTGAAGGCCGCACTGTGCCACCGCCACATCTTAGTACGACAGACAACAGCAATCGCAATCTCGACGGCGACAATGACGATCACTCGGACCATCAACCGGTGGCTATCGTGCTCGAAGAAGGCGAGGGCTTTCGCCCAGCGTCGCCCAGCGAACTTGCAGCCGCGCGTCGGTAGTTCAAGCGCGTGTGTGTGTTTGTATCTCAGCCAAGTGGCAACGACGTCGCAAGCGACGCTCGTGTCGACCCAGAGTAATGACAACGAGCTCGCTTTCGCTCTGTTGCACTGAAAAATCACTTGATATCGCCTTTCGAATCGATTATTGTGGGTATGGCGATATACAATCACTTGATTGATCCGTTGAGTGATGCCCTTGATTTGCCACCTGTTCGTCCCGCCCAGGCACTTCCAGACACCACCGACGACGACGAGCAGCAGCGATGCCGGTGAGCGCCAGTGCGAGTAGCAGCAGCAGCACCGATGTCTCTGTTCCGCGCACGACGCCGCCCGACGCCACGCCCGACTCGTGCTCGTGGTACGCAGACATGCCGTGCAATCTCCCGCGCACGTGTGCCGACTGCCTGAACGTCCAGCTCCCACACACTGACGTACGTACACGTTCGTGCTTCTGTGTCCATGCGCGTGTGGATATGGCAACGCATTGACAGCCGTGTGGTTGGGTTGTGGTGTGTATCGGACGGTGCGCAGTGCGCACTGCGAGCTGACGGCGTGTGCTTGCCCATCAGCGAGTACAACGACTTCGTGGCAGCACGGGAGACCTACGCGTCCACGTACCCCATGTACCCCTCGACCAATACGACGTACTGCAACGCGAGTGACGCTGCGTGCAACGAGTGCATCACGACGTGGCGCGCGAATGACACAAACGACAACGCAGCAACGTGCGTTGGAGCGAATGGTTGCGTCTGCATCGCGAGCTGCGAGCGCTCAAACTGGAACATGAACGTCCTCCGGCAACGTGGCTGCTTCGCTAACGTAGTTCCCGAAGTCCCCGGCAACGAAGCAGCGATCACGAAGCTCCTCACTGCGCTCGCGATCGGCGTCGGCATGTGCGCCGTGTTCACGCTCCTTGCGCTCGGTGTGCGCTACATCGTGCGGCACCTCGAAGCTCGCGGTGCGTCCTGCTCTCTCAATGCCCTGGCCTACACTGAGGCGATGATCTCACCTCCTCACCCGTATCTGCTGTGAATGAGCGCTCTTGTAGCTGAGCTTGCGCGACGAGCGCGCGAGCTCGAGCGCCGTCGGCTTCGACGTCGCGTACCCAAAGGACCGCAGCTCGCGCTCGAAGGCTGGAAGGCGATGCGCGAGGCGCTGATTGCAAAAGATCACGAGCACCTCGCAGGCGGTGGACCGGCAGCCCAGACGCTCACAAGCGACGCGCCAGGCGTGGCAGCAGTTGTTGTCGAGGACAGCGACGCGTTCCTACCGCTGTCTCCGAGTGAGCTGAATCAGCAGCGCCGGCTGGAGCGATAAGCGAAGGGCAAGAGTCAAGCAACCAAGCCGGTGTGTGTGTGTGTGCGTCTTGTCCATCGTCGGGTCTCTCGGTCGATCTGCTGGGTCTCCACTGCACCACTGCACCAGCAATCCACCAGGTTTTCTTGTCCTTCGCGCGTGGCCCTATCTCGCACGACGGCTCACGCTCGTTTGCTGCTGCTGTACAAGTCCTCGCCTCGCACGCGCTAGTCGACAGATGTGAGGCGAGTCTGTATCGAGCGTTCGTCGCGACGGAGTCGTCGTGCAGCGGCTCAATAGGCACAGCAACAGCGCCATCGATTTGTTCATGCGGTCGACGTCACGACGCCGTCTGCACCACCGCTCGAGCCTCCGACTACAAGTATCAACGGTCATGACACCGACGAGCGTCGTGCACCCTCCTCTCCAGGACGCGTGCAGTGAAACATGCAACGACATGGCGCTGCAGCTCTGGCACTACGCCACTTCTGCATCCTTGAGCTCCATGAGCAGCGAGCGACTCGGGAGCGGACTGGCAGACAGAATGGAGAGCAGGTCCACGTGAACGCACAGCTCAACTGTCAAGCCGCACGACTCGCGACGTCAATGTCGTCCACCGATGTCGAGTCAGTGCGTCTTTGCCGTCGCGAAGAGCTCGCGTTCTTGACAGCGGCCACTGGGTACACTGCCGTTCGATTCCGATTCCCGCGCACAACAGCTGGTCGGTCCAGCACAACCAGCAGCAGCAGCAGCTCACGACCGCCACTCCGGCAAAGACGACACCAAAGGCGGCAGCTGCAGCAGCAGCAGCGATGGCAACGCGCTCGACGAACGCCTCAGTCAGCGGCGGCACGTGCAGCGCCTACGCTGATGGCTCGGCGCGCTCATGCTACGACTGCCTCAACTCTGCGATCGACGCCGCAGACGCGCAGGTGTGTCGCTGTGTGCGTGTGCGAGTGTGTCTACACATCCATGCTGCGTTGTGTGTGCTCACGCTCGTCGTGTGGATGCATGCGTACGTCTCCCTCTCTCTCTCTCTGCGCATGAAGGGCGGCTGCACGATCAACGCAAGCGGGAGGTGCATCGCGAAGCCATCGACGATTTCGACAACCACGGACCTCGTCACCACTGCAGCGACCGTGTACGGCAAGTACTGCGAAAAGAGCGACTCGACGTGCTACGCGTGTCTCCAGTCCACGCGCCTCTCGACGTTCTGCTTTGGCACAGGCGGCTGCATCTGCGTGCGCGCGTGCGAGCCGTCGCTGAGCACGTCGTCGTCTACCACTGGCACGAGTAGCAATCTGTACAACGTGAGCAAGTCGTTCGACGACGCAGTCGCGCAGATCGAGCGCGAGTTCAACAAGAGCTCGAGCAGCAGCGGACCGTCGATCGGTGTGATCATCGGCGCGGTCGTCGTCGGTTTCATCGTGTTTACGAGCTGCTTTGTCGCCGGGTGGCGCTGGAAGCGCCGACATGCGTCTGCGAACCGTACGGTCTCCTCTGCGCCGTGTGTTGCTCGTGCGAGGACTCGCCTCACACACGATGACTGACATGCCCTCGGCTTGGGCTGTTGTTGATTGCACTGCAGCGCCTGTTGGCAGTGGCTACGCGACGCCGCAGCAGCCCATGCGCGAGCCTGCGTACGTAGCGACGCACTCGCCTCAAGTGCTGCACCAGCACCTCCATCAAAACGAGGTCGTCGTGCGGCCACTCGATATGTACGACAGCTCGATTCCGTATGCACACGCAGTCGCCATTGCGCCGTCTGCGCCGCCATTCGAGACTTCGGCTGCCAGCAGCGGCGCCTTCACGTCCGCACCGCCGTTCGACGTTCACAGCAGCGCATTCGCATCGTCATCGTCCACATCATCATCAGCAGCGGCACAACACAGCAGCAGCAACATGCGAGCGTCTGCACCAACGAAGAAATGACAAGTCGAACGACCTCTCGAGTGTCGAGCATCGAAGGCTATTGGCCTCGCGCACAATGAAGACTATGAGCTGCGCGCCACCAATGCCAAGGGATCCTGACGTCGAACGAACGACCGTTGATCAAGGCAGTCAACGCGGTACTCAACGATCAGGTTGGAATGTGGCCTCGCAGACTCCGAGAGCAGCGTCACGTGTATCAATATGAACGTCGCAAGAGAATGTCGGATCGCTTGCTAACTCATGTGCGAGTGTCGCGAACTGGTCAAGTCGTGTGTATTTATCGAATTCTTGACGGTACTTGTTGGAATACAAGTGCTGTATTCGAATAGTACTGTGAAGTCGTTCAAAACATACGCAGTACAAACATCAGAACAAAGTCCTCTATCGCGAAACAAGCATACAAAAACCAAGCTACAATTCGTATCCAGCAAAAATGTCAGCGCGCAGCTGCGTTTGCAGTCATCATCTGATGGACTTGCTGGATGTACACGTAGATCGGATATTCGACCTTGTTTTTGTATATCGGAAGCGAACTCGTGCCCACGCGCAATGGGTTCACTCGTCGCGTCCCTCTCGCTCCAGCACTTGACACCAACTGCGTCGACTGCGCGAGTGGCGATCGCGAATGTATAGCGCTTTGTATGCGAGCGCCTTGGGGCGAGCAGGTCACGCGCCATTCGAGAAACCCCCATTCGTCACGATGAGCTCCAGAAGCAACAGCAGCAGCAGCGCCGAGCACAGCAGCAGCGACACCTGTGCATGGGTCGACGGCAAGCGCTGCGGCGCGCCGCGATCGTGCCGATCTTGCCTCGAAGTCGACAATGTGCGTTGTGAGAACGTGCGTGTGTGTGCTGCGATCGGAGCGCGATTGGGAGGCAGAGTGACGGTCACTTGATTTCTCCACTTGATTCATGGTGGTCCGCCCGTCGCCGTCCGCATGTCGACGAAGGGCAGGCAAATGGCTCGCGCACACACGACTCACTCGGTCTCTGTATGCTCCGGGCACTGTGTCTCTCTATGATCGCAGTGCGCGCTCAGCTCGCTTGGCGAGTGCGTGAGTCAGCCGCTTTCGGCTGCCTCGTCCGCGTCCGCTCACTCGTCCATCGTCGCCCTTGCCAGCAACGCGAGCTACTGCGCCGCGGACGATTCCGCGTGCGGTCGCTGCGCGCAGCAGTGGCGCGAAGATGCCGCACTTGGAACATCCGTCTCGCTGAACGCGACGTGCATCGGCGCGAACGACTGTGTCTGCGTTGCAGCCTGCGAGCTGCCGTCGTGGCAAGCGCGCGTACTTGAAGCTGCACAATGTGCCATCGACAGCAGCAGCAGCTCAAGCAATGGGTCGCTGCCGTCGCCGTTGCCTGCGAGCATCACGGCTGCTAGTAGCGCGCCATCAGCGACGCAGCTCCTGCTCGCAGGCGCGATCTGCATGGCCGCGGTGCTGATCTTTGCGCTCATTTCGCTTGGTCTCGGCAAGCTCGTGCGCAAGATCGACACGAACGCGCAGGCGTCGCGCCGCGAGCGCTTCCTCAACGCGTTTCGACTGCCCGTGCGCGTGCCAACGGGTCCGCAGCTCCAGCTCGATGGCTGGACGTCGATGCGCCAGAAGCTCGTGCAAGACGACGCTGGCGCTCCTGCTGGCGCACCGACGCTCGCGCCACCGCTGTCACTCACGCCCGAGTACGTGCAAATGAATGGGAGTTCAGCGCAAGACCAGCGCGAGCTCTGGATCCGGTGGTGACTGTACGTGGACCAGCGCGTGTCGTGAGCGTCTTCGTCGTCGTCATTCAAGCCATTGTCCAGACTCGCGAGTGCAGAGCGTGCGATCTCGTCGTCATTGCCGTCATTGTCTGTAGAGTGAGGTGTCAACAACAACAACAAGTATCTATCTATTCGCCATGCGCGCCATCGTGTCCTTGAGCTTGCGATCATGAAGAGCGACGAACGACTTTTGCACGCAGCACCCGTTCCGGAAGTGGCGCGTCACTCGCGCGCGCTTTGCAAAGAAAGCGGTACACCAGCTTGCGGCACGAGTCGTGCCGGTGCCGGACCAGCGCGTGTGTGTCGCGATTGGCGACTGGTGCGACCAAGACGGCCTTCGTGGCCATCCAAAAGGACCGATCAAGGCGTTCACCGCCGCGTTGGCAAGGCGTGCCACCGTGCTGCTCGTTGACGAGTCCTGCACGAGCAAGCGGCGATCCACAACGAGCTTCGACCACTCGCATTCTGCAGATCACGACCGCATCTCACTTGGACATGTCTTCACACGGATCCAAACGCATGCAGTAGCTGCTCGAGGCGAGGTTAGAGCTCGCGTTAGTCTGTGAACATTTGAATAGTGAAAAAAACGAGGGATTTGCTGGCTCCGGATGGAAAAGCTGGCAGCGTCAACTCGCTCACTCTCAAACAAACGCCAGAATGGCGAGCGCGAACGCCTCCAGTAGCAGCACGTCTGGCAATGCGACTGCGCCAGCGACAGTCACGCTCGCGCCAAGTCGCATGAGCGCCGCGGAGATATCTACAGTCGCGCCGAAAGAGCAGCGCAGCAACGCTGGCGACACATGCACGTGGTACGCGAACGGCGAGTGCTACATGCCGCGCACGTGCTACGACTGCCTGAATGTCGCACTCCAGACCGACAAGGTACGCTTTGACGTCTCTTGATGCGCCGCTTTCTGTTGTATCTGCATAAGTTGAGCGCACTGTGTCACTCACTCGTTTGTTGCGCGATGCTCTGTCTCTAGTGCGCAGTCGACCCGAATGGCATGTGCGTCCCAATGGCCGCGTACACCAAGTACGCGCCGACGTACAAAGGCCGCAGCGCCGGTCTCGGCTTCAGCGGGTATTTCCCAGCCGCGAACTTCACGTACTGCTCGCCTGCCGACGCAACGTGCAACGCGTGCAAGACCAAGTGGCGCGAAGAGTACTGGCGGTCGAACGAAGTGCCAGCGCCGACGCTCTGCCGCGGCACTGACGGCTGCGTCTGCGTCTCGAACTGCGAGCTCCCGAGCCGCGCGGACTCGATCGTGATGAACATGTGCGGGTACTACGGCTTTGACCGCGAGAAGCTCGTGCAGAGCGCGTACATTGGCGCCGGCGTCTTTACGATGATGGTCGTGCTCTTCCTCGCGTTCAAGTCCTGGGCCAAGAAGCGCCACATCCTCGGTGCGTCCGTCGACCTGACTGACCAATGACTGCTGGACGCTAGAGCAGACGAACTCATGCACTCGTGTGCGTGTGTGTATGTTGTTAGACCGCGAGCAAGCAGACCGCGAGCGCGAAGAGCGCCGCGAGCGCCTGCGACAGCAGCGCGACCGACCGATGCGCACTGGACCAGCACTTGCGCTCGGCGGCTGGAACTCGCTGCGCGACAAGCTCCTCGAGAGCGAGCGCGAGCGGCTCGAGCGCGGTCAGCCCACGCTCGCAGGCGTCGGCGCGCCAGTCCCCGCAGCGAACCATCAAGAGCATGCGAGCGACAAGGACGACGATTCGCATCATCGGATCGACGATGGCGTTCACGCCGAGACACGGGAGTTGTGATTATGCGAGCGTATGCGACATGTGGTTAGTTGATGCGCATCAAGCGAATTGACTTGGTTTCTGAATGGAAGTGTACCTGTACGTTGAACCAACAAATCACTGGATTTTCTTGACGATGTCCATTGATCAACCAGCAGCTCCCATGTTGAGCGGCGGCGCTTGATGAACAAGAACAAGAGCGAAGTCTGCAGCCATGCGCGCGTTGGACACAATATGTGGAGCTGCTCAATGCTTGCGTAGTCTTGTGTAGAGAGGCAACACCATCGTCCATGTAGCTGCAGCAGCTGGTGCTGTCCCGCACACTGCGATCTGCGATGAACACCACCAACAGCAACGCGTCGTTGGCAGCAAGCAGCACCGCTGACTCGAATGCGACGGTGACGGCTCCTACGGCGCCATCAGTGCCGACCGGCACGGTCGCACCCAAGAAGCAAGCGATGAATGCTCGCGATACGTGCTCATGGTACACGGGTGTGCGCTGCTCGATGCCGCGCGACTGCTACGACTGCCTTAACATCGCAGTGCGCAAGGACGAGGTACGCAGCGCGTTTGTGTCTGTATCTGCTTCTCTCTCGTTGCACCACTTGCCGCGAACTGTGTGCCAACGCAACGCAATGCCTACTACAACGACAGTGCGCAGTCGACCCAAGCGGCACGTGCGTGAGCATCGACTCGTACAAGTACGTCGCGACGCAGCGCGGCAAGCTCGACGACCCGTCCTTCCTCGGCTACTTCCCAGCAGCGAACTTCACGTACTGCACGGGTGCGGACGACGCGTGTCAAGACTGCAAGCAGCGATGGCGGCAGTCGTACGCCGATACGCGCGTTGCACCGACTGGGAACGTCTGCCGCGGCGCGAACGGCTGCGTGTGCATCGCAGCGTGCGAGATGCCGGACCGCACGAACTCGATCCTGAGCAAGCAGTGCTCGGTCTTTGGTGTCGCGGGTCCGCGGAGCAAGCTGCTCACGCAGATCTACCTCGGCACTGGCCTCTTCTGTCTCCTCTTACTCTGCATCGTTGTCTTCAAAGCCTGGTTCCGGAGTCGCGCCGAAGACGGTGCGCCGCGTGACGTGTGTCTTAGCATCCTTGGTGTCCTCTGACTGCTCACAGCGTCTTGCCGTGCTATGCTGTGGATGTGCAGCACGCGCAGAAGCACGGCGAGAGCGCCGGGAGCGGCGACGCAACCGGCCACTGCGCACAGGACCGCCGCTCGCACTCACTGGCTGGACCGAGCTGCGCGAGAAGCTCCTCGAGGCCGAGCGCGAGTTCCTCGAAGGCGGGGGCAAGCTCGTCGAGCCCGGCGTCCGCGCTGTCAGCGACGACAACGATGAGAATGGTGGTGATAGTGTGCGAGACTCGGGCGACGTGGAGTGCGGGAGTGTGCACGATAGCTCGTCCGAGCAGGAGCAAGAGCAAGAGCAAGAGCAAGAGGATGCAGCGTAGCGACTGGCGCGAAAGTATCGTAACGCAATCACTTGATTTTTCCATTTCCATTGCTCAAGAGGATTTGCTCCTGCTGCTGAACACTATGTAGTGATGAAACTAAGGGAGCATTTCTCTCGCACCAATCGAACGACCTTCAAGAATCGCGACGACGCACTCTCAACAAGCACGCCATGTCGAACAGCAGCAGCTCCACGACGACGACGGCGCTGCATCTGCTGCTCGAGCGTGCGGAAGTGGCGTCCAAGCGCGCGCCGCTGAACGCTGGCGACTCGTGCACGTGGTTTGCGAACAGCAAGTGCAGCGTCCCGCGCGCCTGCGAGATCTGCCTCAATGTCGCGCTGCCGACTCGTCAGGTAAGCAGTCGTCGCTCATGCGAAGAGAGAAGCTGTCGCTACTGCTTGCTCTCACACACGCACACGCTTTCTGCTATCGCTTGTGTGTGCATTGCTCTATCAGTGCGGGATCAGCGCCAGCGGCACGTGCGTCACAATGAGCGCATTCCCACCGAACACCTCTGCGCTCGACGCGACCGCACCGATGTTCCCGTCTGCGAACTTCACATACTGCGACGCGAGCGACGAGAGCTGCAGCGACTGCAAAGCCGCGTGGCGGAAAGAGTACAAGAGCACAGGCGTGTTTCCGGTGAACGAAGTGTGCCAAGGCGCGCACGGTTGCATCTGCGTCTCGCAGTGCGAGTCGCCGAGCTTTGCATCGAAAGTGATCACGAGCGAGTGCTCGCTCTTTGGCGCGAACGCTGGACCAGCGAAGCAGATCTACGCAGGCATCTGCATGCTCGGCCTGCTCATCATCGGCTTTTCGATCTACCGCGCGTGGAAGCAGGAGCGGCAGGTCGACGGTGCGTCCTTCGCATCCGAGAGCGGCGCCATCACGTCGCTTAGCAGCCGTCGTCTCACAGTGGTGTTGCTGCATTTCATGTGTCTGACAGAACAAGCACAGCGGCGTGAGCAGCGCCGGCAAGAGCGCGCAGCTCATCGCGGACTGAAGAGCGACACGCAGTTGAGCTTGACTGGCTGGAAAGCGATGCAAGAGGAGCTGCTCCAGTCCGAGCGCACGCAGCAAGAGGGCCGTGTGAGCAGTAGGACACTGCGCGGCGCCGCACGCCTGGCAGCCGAGCGACAAGTGCAGTCCAATGTCGACGCGTTCAGTGATACGGCAGCAGCAGCAGTCGTTCAAGTCGATGCAGCCGACGCCGACAGCGACAGCGACAACAGCGATCGCGACGAAGGCGCACGGCTCAGTCCGACGCCTGCCAGAGCCAGCGCGTCAGTCGCGACATTATCAGACTCTCACGCACATTATCAGTCAGTATGAGTCTGAGTCTGGCAGACGAGCCAGCGATGTTGATGCGCATCAACGTTGTGTGCGGAGCCGGGCCACGGCATTCGAACCCAAAGGCCGTTCTTGCTGATGAACACGACCGAGTTCGTCTGCGAGCGCTCGCTCACAACGCTCACAGGCGCGACGCTGGACGACGACATCATGGCCGACGCTGGACGACGACTGCGTGGGCGGCGACGGCTGAGAGCTGAGCAGTGTCTAAATTCCCCGCTCGTGCGCGCACTCTAGCCCCAAGCAGGAGCCCAAGTCGACGAAGACGAAGAAGTTCTCGATCTCGCAGTCGCTCGTTCGCGGTCCGTGCCACCACTGATCCCAACGTGCTCGTTGGCATCTGCTAGTCGAGCAGTCAGTCCGTGCGAATACACTCGTGTCGTGCGGCGCTCGCCTGCTCGTTCTTGCGTGTGGTGTGCGCTTTTGTCAGTCAGTCTGTCAGTCACCAAGGATGGCTGCACTGGCACTGTCGATGCCAGCTCGTGCAACCCGACGCCAACAAGCGCGTGAGCGGAGAAGGTAGTACACAGCTAAGCCTTCGCTTGTTGGCGACAGTGCTCTGATCATCCGACAACAGCAGCTTCACCACCTGCCCAAGAACCCGAGACTGGCGTCCATCGCGCGCCTGACGATGCGCCTCTCGGACACGATGAACATCAAGAGCTGGAGACACCACTATCGACAGTTCAACAAGATGGCATACCTGGCGGCCAACCACGCCATGGATCTAGCTACCTCGACCCAGTACTGCCTCCCGACCCAGA
>JAASFT010000896.1:0-11823 GCA_023333885.1 Globisporangium parvum
CCGTCTGTTCATCTGTCCATCTGTCCGCTCGTTGCAGCGCGCACGCTAGCAGTCTATGCATGACCTAGCTCTCATGCGCGTGCGTGTGAGTGTGCATGGCGTAGTACGACGATGACCCAACAAGTATCGATGTCCGTGGCTATCGTCGTCTGTGTGTCTGTTCATGTCGCCAACTGGCGTCTCTAGCTCGCGTCAGCTTCACTCGCTTGCTCTGTCGTCGTCCTTGTCTTCCTCACCGCTGCTCGCGGCGCGCTCAAACAGTGGCAGCGCGGACAAGAGCCGCACGTGTCCGTGCTTCTGTCGCTCCTGCGGCTCGAGCGCGACTGCGTACGCGAGGAGCTGGACCCCGCGCGCTGCGGCGTTCGCACACAAGTCTGCAAACGCAACGTCGTGGACAAACGACGGCGCGAACGCGTGGCAGTCGTCGCGCTGGACGAGGAACACGATCGCAGCAGTCGTGTCGCCACTCGCGCGCGCTGATCGACGCGACTTCTCGACGAGCTCTGTGAGCTCCGTCACGTGCTTCTGTGCGCGGTCCGAGACCGTGTCTGGGAACAGCGCACAGCGCTGTGAGGCGTCAGGATGCGCGCTATCCGGTGCACTCGGCGCGTCGTCTGCGCTGAGGGGCTGCGCAAAGCTCACGCTCTTGACTTCGACGTACTTCTGACGAGCGGCAGCGCGACTGGCAGTCGCGTCGCCGTCTTCTCCCTGAGTGAGAGACGTCGTGGGCTCGCCAGTGAGGACAAAGTCGACGCGGCTGTTCGTTGCGAACTTGACTTCGCGCTGGAACGTTGCAAAGAGCCCGAGCTCTGGGAGCCACTGCGCAGCGATCGCACGCTCGACCATGCGGTTCGCGAGCGTCGAGTGCACGCCGACCCAGACGCGACGCTCGCCGTTCTACAGACACAGAGAGGCAGCCAGTCAGCCACGAGCGCAGTTGTGCGAGCGCCAACGACGGCCAGAGTCCGCGTGCGAAGGCATCGAGCAAGCGATTGCGCAAGTGATAGAGATAGTGAGAGAGCGAACGACAGTAGGACGTACGTCGACTTGGATCATCTCGAGCGTGTACGCGTACTTGCGCTTCGGGTCGGTGCTCTTGGAGAGCTGCACGCGTGCGTGAGGGAGGTCGAGGAGTCCGACCATCGGTCCAGTGTTCGGACAGTGCACGGTCACGACATTCGACGGGTTCACTGCCACGGCGTCATGCGCTGCGCTGAGCGAGTCGTCGACGGCTTCGACGAGCTCGACGTCGGCGAGGAAGCGCTTGTAGCGTCGGATCAGTCGTCCAGGCACGAGGTGCTCGTACGTGTACACAATCCTGTGCTCGTTGCTATCGTTGGCAGTAGCAGCTGCAGCAGTGATTGGCATAGCTGTGCTCTTGGGCGCTTTCTTCGCAGCGCTAGCACGCGGCGTTTTTGCTTTCTTGCTTGGCCGCGGCGCTGTGTCGTTGTCGTTGTCTGCAGCAGCAGCGACTGCTGTCTCGGTTGAGTGGCGCTTCGCTGCTGTTGTTGCCTTCGTGACAGCACTGCCAGCCATCTCGTTGCTCTCATCGCAGCTAGCAACAGCGCGGACAGATGACGCGCTAGTAGCTGCTGCGAACGAGCGCGTCTGCACGCGTCGGAGCTGCATCGCTGCTGCAGTCGCGAGTGTCCGTGATCGACGCGGCGCGATCGAAGCTGCTGCCCTGCATATCGTCATGCTGGTCACGTTTCAATGCGCTTTGATATGCACTTGGTTTTGTCACTATCAAGCAAATGTCGTTCGATCGGTTCGTCTTGCTTTCAATATGCTCTTACGTTATGTGAGAGAATCCGATTAGGAACGGATTGTAATAATTGAAAAACTATATGACTGATAATAGAATATCAAACTTATGTGGGCCAATTTCGAAATGAAATAGAGTGAGTGCGCGACAACCAGTCGATTTCGAGCCAATCATTCTGAGGCAACCTCGCTTGCAACTGCAGCGCCAAACGACGCATTCAGCATTTCGCCACAGCAATCGCCACGCACACGACCACGACGCATCAGCCAGACAGCAGGGCCAACAGCAGCGACTGTGCCTCTCATCTATCGATCTGCATTCGAGTGTGTCTGTGTACATGTGTGTATATGGGCGTCCCGTTCTACTCTGGCAGCGACGATGATTTACCATTTATTTGGTCTCGTTCGTATGAACAAAAGGTCTCTGACCGCATGATTCGAATCGGAAAGCTGAGTTGTGCCATCGATCTCTACCAAATGCATCTGCGTCTCTGTGTGTGTGCGTCTGTTTGTGCCCCACGCGTGGCGACTGCGTGCGTAAAGCTACTGCATGTGTAGAGCGACGAGCAGCGCGCCTTCAACAGCAATGAGCAATGGGAACGTGGCGTTGTTCATCAATCAATACACAAGCAACATCACCACCTCCTCTTCACCTTGCGTGTGTACCAACTCGAGCACGTCAAACGCAAAGCACATGGCTAGCACGTTCTTCCAACCAAGCAACGCCAAATAGCCCCTCGGACTCTTGATCCAGCGCGCTGCGACTGCCACGCACGTCGCGACGACCGCGACCACTGGCAAGTCACTCGCGTTTCGAGTCAGCATGACCAGCAGCTACAGCAGCGATGTTAGCAGCTCCATCGACCTCAGCGGACCGCGCCATTGGCGAGTACAACCTCACGGGTCCCGAGGCGCTCACGTACGCGCAGATGGCGCAGAAGCTCTCGAACCGCCTCGGACAGCGCGTGCGGTACTCATACTTCCCGCTCTGGGCCGTCCAGACATCGCTCTGGATCAAAGGCGTGCGGCCCGACGCGATCGCCAGCGACATGGCGCTCGCGAGTGCCGTTCAGCTCATGCCACTGTCCTTCCACACGCGTCACAGAGCTCTAGCGATTGCGACACTGCGTGCCTCGCGCATTGATCGCACGCACGCTTGTCGTTGCGTCACGCTCCAATCCACACGCGTCTGCTACTGGACATGCACGCATCGATCACCTCGTTCTGTATTCGTCTCTCTGTCGTTGGGGTCCTGAGCCTCTCTCTCTCTCTCTCTCTCATGGCACCTCTCGTGATCCTCGCATGCGGTGTCGCCCTCGCAGTCCTAGCACCGAGTTGCTCGCTCGCAGTCCTCACAGCGCACTGGTCGCTCGGATCGACGCGCCAAAGCCAAAGCCACTGCTGGACGCCGACGACGACGCACGCTGTGCAACGCTCGCGGCCCCGCGCGCGTCCTCCAGCAGCGCAATGTACTTGAAGTACGACGTGAGCTTCGCGCGGAACTGCTGCGCGTCGTCTTGCAACGCAAGCAAACTGTTGCTGCTGCTCGTGGAGCGCACGGCAGTGTCGACAGCGTCGAGCAACGCGTCAAAGAGCGTGTACGGGAGCCACGGCAGCGCGAGGCTCAGTGTCGTCACGCGCTGCTGGAACCGCGCTTCGCTCTCGCTCAGGAGCTCGTCTGGGACCATTGCATCGGCTAGCTGGACCGCGTCGCGGAGCAAGCCGTGCTGCAAGTACAGCTGCAGCAGCTTTGCAGGGTGCCCGCGCTCGCGGTCGCCCAAGCGCGCAGTGAGCCACGTCGGCAGCACGATCTTGACGTGCCAGTCGAGGATCGTCGCAGCCGCGACTTCGTACTGCGCGAGACCAGCGCTTTGGCTCTCGCTGTCGAGCGCAGTGAGGACGTCCTGGAGCAGGCGCCAGCAGAGACTCTCGACGCCGACGCGGTGCGCGACCGACACGCAGTAGCGCGCGAGCGACTTTGTGATCGGACTGTACCGCTGTGCGCTCTTGGTCGCAATCGCGAGCGCGAGCTCAAGCGCCAAGCCGCTCTCGCGCTGCTTGGCGACCATAGTGCGCGTCGACTGCTCGCAGACAGCGATCGCAGCGTCGACGAGGAGCGACACGACGTCGTCGCCGTCCATCGTGCT
The DNA here is from genome assembly GCA_023333885.1 of Globisporangium parvum. NCBI lineage: Eukaryota > Oomycota > Peronosporomycetes > Pythiales > Pythiaceae > Globisporangium > Globisporangium parvum. The sequence goes on from JAASFT010000896.1 coordinate 3,912, forward strand.
CAACAGGACGCTCTCATCGCACCGACCGAGGTGCAGGAGCTGGAGCTTGCCGTCCAAGACTGCGAGGTCGCGCGTCATGTCAGCGAGCGTGACAATGTCGAGCGGCAAGCAGTCCGTCTTGGTCAGTGAGTCCGCTGGCAGTCGACTCGACCGCGCCGACAGGAGCTCTTCGCCGTGGTACTTGCGCACGATCCAGCGATTCGACTCGGGGAGCGCGAGCAGCGCCGTCTGCGCCGCGTTGAGCGCATTGCGCTGCGCTTCGAGCGCACTGCGCGCTTTCAGCGGCGCGAGACGCAAGCGCAAGTACAGCGCGTGCATCGCAGCCGCCGCGTTCGCAGGCTCGTGGCGACGCGCGTAGTACGTGTAGAGGAGCTGGTGGTATGTCAGCACCATCGGGTCGACGCTGCTACTGCTGCTGCTGCTGCCATCGATCGTGCTCACAACGTTCGCGTTCGCCGCTTGCCACTGCAAGTGCGTCTCGACGTCGGACGCCAACGCGCCCCACTCCAAGTCGCAGACCAAGTCGAGCTGGCCGTAGCGGCAGAGCTCGTTCACAAAGTACGTCACACACTCGGTCGCAGTCGTGAGTGGACCGGGTCCGTTGGCACTGCTCCGAGACATAGGCGCGTCCGACAGAGTCGCCGCCGCGGAGGCGTCGAGCGTGTGCATGAGCGCCACGTGCGCGTCGCGGAAGCGCTGGCGCTCGACCGACAACTTGAACACGTTCACCCACACGAACGTCTGGAGCGCGCTGTCGCTCTCGCCACTGCACCGGTGCAGCGCGTGCGTGACAACGGTCCAGAGAAAGTCGAGCACGAGGTCCGAGTGCGCGCGCGACGCCGTCTCTTTCAGCAAGCTGATCGTGTCGTACACGAACCGCTCCGCTGCGCGGTCAAAGCGCGGCTCGTCGTGGTCCGACAGGTACGACGACAGGCCGATGCGGAAGCACCGGATCGCTTGCTCAAAGCACCAGCGCGAGTGCGACGGCGTCTCGCAGTCGCTCGAACCAGCGCTGAGCGTTGCTGTGGCGGCAGCGGCGTGGCCTTCGCGCGCCAAGCACTCGCCAATCGACTGGACCGCGCGCTGGATCGCAAGACTCTGCGCATCAAGTCGCTCGCCCGACGCTCCCGTCTTGCCTGCTGTCGCACTATAGTACGCTGGCGCGAGACTCGCGTCGCGGAGACTGCAGCACACGAGCGCGCGCACGAGCGCAAACTGCTTGCGCTGCTGGAGGAACCGCACGAGCGGCTCGCTCGGCGTCGCCACGAGCCGCAAGACCTCGCGCGTGAACGACGCCAAGACGCTCTGCGCCTCCTCACTCTGCACAGCGTGCGTCACGCGCGCGAGGTCCAAGACCGATCGCGCGCGCTTGAGCGCACTCGTTGCATTCAGCTTCGCGTTTGCGTCGACGAGGAAGAGCTGGAGCAGCGGCGGCAACAGTGTCGCAGTTGCAGCACGCGCTGCGTACGCATCGCTCTCGGTGGCGCCTGCGACTGCGGCGTGCGTGAGGTTCTGGTTCGCGAGCCACTTGCTCAGACGCCAGCGCTGATAGATCGCAATTGCGCGCGGGAGGTAGCTCCGCGCAATCGTCCGGACGATCGCAGCGCTCAGGAACGCCGGCTGCGCATCTGCGAGGTAGCTCAAGAAGAGCACGACGCGCAGTGTCTGCGTGCACATGGCGTCGATCGTGCGGCTCGCGACTTGCGCACAGGCAAACGCCATGGCACTGCCGCCAAACAAGTGGCGACTGCTGCTCAGCGCAGCCGCACTCGCGCGGTCTGCGCTGCTGCTAGCGTCGCTGCTGCCGTCCATCGATGCGTCATCGTCGCTCATGTCGCTTGCGTCGTAGCTCGGACGGCGCTTTGTCGGCGACGGCGCGGCGGATGGAGCCGCTGCGGTGTCGAATGGGAACAAGTGCTCGACCAAGTCGCGCAGGACGTGGTCGTGGAACTCGGTCTCGCTCCCAAGGAGTTTGCTCAGCCGCAGCAGTGCGCGCGTGAGCGCGAGGTCTGGTGTCTCGTTGCCAGTTGTCGGCAGGGCTGTTGGTGGGGTCCGCATGCCCATGCGCACGCAGTGCCGCGCGAGCGCAACGAGCGACTCGACGACCTTTGCGTCGCCTGCGCCGTCCGCGACGTCGCGCGCGACTGCAGACGCAAAGCTCGCGCTTGGGAACGCGTCAAAGACTGGGAGGATGTCGGCGACGAGCTCCCGGACGCACTCGGCGCGACTCGCATCGAGCTTTGCAGCAAACGGCGCAGTGATCGCCGCTGGCGATGGAAAGAGCAACGCGACGCGGTTGCGCCGCAGAAGCACCGGCGAGCCGGGCAGCAGCGAGTTCGTCGTGGCAACAAAGCCGATCGGGACGTTCTCGACGCGCCAGTGCTGTCGATTGCATCGTCCGGACAGCGCCACAGTCGTCAGTGCGAGGCGAAGACGCCTGGAGGCGCGAGAGAGACATGGTACGGACCTTGTTGCAGAGCTCGAGGATGCTCTTCCAGATGTCAATGCGCACGCGCGTGGGGTCCTGTGCGCCGCTGCTACTGCTGCTCGTGCGCATCGTCTGGAGCCACTTGTCTGAGACGATCTGCACGAGCAAGTCCTTGTACTTGGACTCGCAGTGGCCGCCAGGTGCCATGGCACTACTGCTGGCAAACAGCGGACGCAGTGGCACGTCGACGTCGCCGTGGTACTCGAGCACCGCTTTGTACAGGTTCTGGCGCGAAAAGCGTCCTGGAAGGAGCACGCGCTCTGCAAAGTGCGTCTGCCAGTGGCGCAAGAGTCCCACGTCAGTCGCCAGGTCGAGTCGCCACGTGCACATCCATCGCAGTCAGTCAGGACCGTCACACAAGACGACGACGTACATCCACGAGCGCGACGACACGGTCGTCTGTGAGCTCAAACGGCCACGCGTCGTCTTCAGCGTCCCACTTGTGCATCTGCGCGTTCACGCTGCTAACAACGTCGCCACGGATGATCCGCGGACCTGTGAGCGCCATCGGGTTCGCGTGGCAGTAGACTGCGTCGCCAGTCGCCGAGCGCCATGACGAGTAGAGATAGTTCTTGTCGACTGCAAAGTCGATGATCTTGAGCCGCGCAGGCGCTGCTGCCGACGGCGTCGCCAGTGTCGCAGTCGCTGGCGTCACTGTGAACACGCGCGCAGCGGTGAGCGCGAGCTCGCGGCGTCCGCCACTTGGCAGTGGCGTCACGTCGCCTTTGAGCAAGTAGATCGCTTGCGAAAAGCTCGCAGTCGTATCGACGTGGACCAGCAGGCGGCAGTTCGCACTCGACGTCGCAGGCAGCGCGACGATCTTCGCGTTCACTGCCAACGTGTCGATCGCTTCGTCTTCGTCGTCTGCAGTCACGAGCGACCGGATCTGCTGCTTCCCAAGGCACGACTGGCTCGCGTACGACCAGACGCGGAGCGTCAAGTCGGCCGAGACTGTGACAATGCACACGTCGTCGTCGTCGTCGTGGTCGTCCGCCATGGCGTCGTCGTGGTCGTCGCCAGTGTGGCTCGAGATCGGGAAGCACGTGAGTGCGACGATCGCATTCGCCTGTGCGTCGCGGCTGTTGCCAGCGCCGCTGCCGTGCCACTTGGCCGCGCTCGACTGCACGAGGCCGTGCCAGAGCCGCGAGACCACTGAGGCGTCCGAGAACGCAAACGCCTGCATCTCAGCGTCGCCAGTCGGTGTCGTCGGCAAGCCAAAGTTCACGCCGAGGACGCGGCCCGAGTCTGCGCCGAGCACGAGGTTGTACTCGTTCACCCAGAGCGCGACGCTAATGACTTCGTCCGGCGTGAGCGCCTGGAGCGTGTCGCTCTTGATCGACGTCGCTGGCTTGGGCGGGAACGACGCGTCGGCTGTTGAGAAGATGCTGTGCGTCGCAGTCGCTGGGATCGCGTACGTGAACCGGTGGATCGCACCCACGTGCGTGACGACGCAGATCGTGACTGTGTTGCCTTCCCACGACTCGACAGCGTGGACACCCGTGCTCACGACCGGCGCTGGAGGCACATTGGTGATGGATGATGATGGATCGATAGGTGAGCGCCTAGGCTCGTGGCAATGAGAGAGAGAGGAAGACGAAGACGTACCTGCGAACTGGAGGCGCACGCCATTGCTCGCGAGCGTCTCGTGGAGACTCCACTCGCGCAGCACGACAATGTTCTTGATCACGCGCCAGCTGCGGACGGACGTACGATCGCCGTGCGTCAGTCGCAATGCGATGCTGTCGAGTAGCGCGATGCACGTCCACGTATGCGTACGTACCAGATGAAGCGGTCCTTGAGCGCCTCGTTCTGGAAGTAAAAGCTGCCCGAGCCCGAGCACTCGAGCGACCGCACTGCGTCGAGTGATACATAGCGATTGTAAGTGGACGTCCGTCTCTTCGAGCCCTCGAGACAGCTGCACGCACGCACGTACCTTTTGCAAAGCTCTTTTGCGGCAGACTGCGCGTCGCGCCATGCGGCTCTGCGATCGTGAACGTCTTGAGTCCGGTCGCGGACGTGTGGTGCGGCGGGAGCGACGCGGCGAGATCGCTGGCGCCGCCACTGCTGCTGCTCAGGAGCGCGTTGGCATTGCTGCTCACATCGACGTCGTCGTCCTCAAAGCACGCGAACTGCGCCTCCTGCAGCTGCGCCATTGTCGTGTGCTCTCTCCGTTGCGCGCGCCACTTGTACGTGCGGCGCAATGTCGCTGGACTTTGCCGCCGTCCACTCGTAGAAGCGGGAAGCAGTGATTAGATTGCGTCGCTTGAAATGGCTCGAGCGAGTCGAATACTTGGACACACCACGTTCCTCACACAACGCTTTCGCTTGTGCCACAGACTCGTATAGTGGCAGCACTGCTGGCCCACTGACCGCCAACGAAGATCTCGTCAAAGAAGCTCGAGTCGTCGCTGTCGACATCGACCAACGCGAGCTGCTGCGCACAAGGAGGTCGCTTCATTCACGCGCGCGCCTGCCTGCCTGCCTCTCTCGCCGCGCTCGCACATTTGCGCAGTGACCGTCGCTGGTCGCATCGCAGCTTTGCTCCTGCGTAACACACACTTGCTGAGCCGTGACGGCATCGCACGCGCACGCGCACCACCAAGAGACCAATGATGGACCGACTGCGCCAGCAAAAGCAAAAGCTGCTTGACCCTGAGAGTCAGCAGCCGCGCGAGCCGAGCTTCCGCGACGAGCTCAACACGATCTGCCCGAGCCTGACGTACCAAGAGCGCGTGATCGGCTGCGTCACGTGCTTCACGCTCGGGTTCTTGCTCTCGCTCGGCTCGACGTTCCGCCTCGCGAAGCTCGTGAGTGGACACCCCGGACCGTTTGCCATGGCGTACACGATCGGGAACCTCCTCTCGCTCGCGTCGTCCATGTTCTTCGTCGGTCCGTGCAAGCAGCTCCAGACGATGTTCCACACGAAGCGCCGTGTGTCCGCGATCGTGTACATTGTGTTCATTGGGTTGACGCTCGCGCTCTGCTTCTCGCCGCACGTTCCGCATCGCGTCGCGCTCGTGCTCTTGTGTGTCATCACACAGTTCATTGCGCTCGTGTGGTACACGCTCTCGTACGTTCCGTACGGCCGCAAGATCGTGCTCGGGTGCTGCAAACGCACGTGTGGCGTCACGGACGACGACATGTAGGAGCGTCTGGGTAGCGAGCGACGTACTGACGAGCGCTAGGGTCGCTCGCTCGCTTGTAATGAACAGTGTGTATTCGACTTGGTCGCTTGCTACCACGCCCATACGCTCGGACATACGGCCACGTCCATGCCGTCGCCGTACATTACACGCTACTGCAGCTGCTTCTGCTGGTCGTGGACCTCGACCACGTGGGTGGCATGGAGACAGACACCCACGTGAGCTGCTAATCTGTCTTGCCCCGCGCGCTGCTCTGCTTGAGGCTTTTGCTGGACGACGATGTCGATGCGTCGGCGCCGTGCTCCTTGAGCTTGTTCGCCTCGATGATGAACCAGTTGATCGAGACCGTGAGCCCGACGACGATGAAGAGCATCACGAACATGTGGATCGAGTCCTCGAGCTGCGTGTACACGACTGCGAGCATGACGCAGAAGAGCGCGGCGAGCACGCTGTTGAGGATGATCACGAACTCGCGGCTCCCAGGCCGCATCGCGGCGTCGACAAACGTTCCCATGCTGCCAGTGCTTGCTCACGTCGTGCTCAGCTCGATGTGCTTGGCGATTGATTGATGGATCGCGTTTGGAGTGACACAAGTCGCACACCTCGCTTATATCACTATCACGTCTCATCGTTTACTTCAATCAAGTCATACACATCCCACTCCAGCGTCAAGCACCTCGTCACGAGCAGGAGACAACGAACGACCAACACCAAGCGCAATGCAATGACGCGAACGCAAGAGCGAGCGCAGTGTTCAAGCGGCATCAGTATGGAAAAAGCAGCGGGACGTGCAACGCGCGCGCGGGTGCTGACCGTCGAGCGAGGGCTCAGTCGTCGCGGCGCTGCGCCTTGAGCAGCTGCTTCTTCATCGCGTGGAAGCGCAGGAGCATCCTATTCACACACGGCAACGCACAGGAGGAGCAGCAGCGCTCGTCAGCCATCGATGCACAGACCACTGGACGCTCGTACGCACGTGCATGACGCACCAGTAGATCGTGAACGTGAGTGCGCTGATCCACCAGTTGCGCTCCGAGCGCCAGCGCGTCGCTTTTTTCTACCGTCCACAGCGCACACGCCACGTGTCAGTAGCAGCACAAGAGAGCAGCTACAGTCGCAAGTGCAGAGCGATGAACGGACCTGCAGGTCGGCAGCGTAGTGGCCGTCAGTGTGGTGGTCGTTCACTGCGTAGCGCTTCTGGAGGTCGTACGTTTGTGCTATTGATGGTACAGACACAGGGCAAGCGCGAGTGTAAGCGGCGCAGCTGCTAGAGGCGCGTGCAAGCGCAGCGGGACGTACCGCAAAGCACAATGAACGAGATCGTCGTGATGATCGAGAAGATGCTGAGCGTGCCGACGCGGATGTTGAACACGACGTCGCCAAACTTCACGATGCCTTTGTTGAGCATCACGACTGGGAACGGGATCGTCAGCAGCAGCAGCCTGCAGTCGTGACGACACATAGCGAGGCAATGCCCAGGCGCGTGAGAACCAGCGCTCAGATCCCTTCTCTTTCTAGCGCACGCGAGCGTGACAATGGCGCTGCTGGATACGCAGTCAACACGACAAGACAAGGCAAGAGGTACGTACAGCACGACTGCAGGCGGCAGGAGCGCGTACGTCATGGACGACCACATGGACGCCATCTCTCTCTCTCTCTTTCTCTCTTGTGGACTGCTGGGGTGCGATGTGTTGTGTGAAGACGCTGGCAGCGAAGGCGCTCGAGCGCGTGTCGTGTCTTCTTCAGCGAGCGGATTTGGTTCTGACGATGTCACGTGCGACGAAATTGTACGCCATTTCGCACAGTACCGTGCTCATCAATATATTTTTGTAGTGTCTCCTGCAGTATTAGGTACCAGTCGACTCGTGTCATACAAAACCAGCTCGAGATTGCCAACGCTGGATTCTCTTATTTGTACAAACATTCCGACATCAGAGCATGGCTTCACAATTCGACTAAACGCTCTCACGAGCTTGCTTCGCTTGCAAGGCAACAAAGCGAGCACCGGCACAGCCATCTCTCCAGGAGCTGCCACGTGGCGATGGCCTCGCACACACACACACACACACTGAGCCGGAGCGACGACTGCGACTGCATGACGACGAGCGTCCAAAGTCCAACGCAGTGGATTTTCACGAGGCGACTCGAAGCGATCCGCCTCAAGAACACAACAAACGCTCTCGTGGCAGTCCCAACACAGTCGCCCATGTGTTCCCGCTATGGGCTCCACGTGGCCACCACCACACTCAAGCAACTGCATACAACACACACGAACCGCTCCTGA
>JAASFT010000897.1:0-11816 GCA_023333885.1 Globisporangium parvum
GAGATGATGCCGACGCATGGACGGTCCGGCTACTGATGCCGGCGGTGGGGCGACCCCCCCCTAGCTGGTCGCTAGTGCAGCGGCTGGAACGGTTATAGTAGTTCGCGAGCTCGCGTAACACAATATACCTCAACTTCAACTTCAAACTACATTGAGATACGTCAGGCGATCTCGAATGGCCGACAAGCTCGTGGACGAGAGCGTGCTGCCATCCATGCACGCAGTCGCGACAGTGCAGAACTTCTTTGACTGCAACGAGTTCGCCATGGAGTACGCCGACCGCGCACCGAAGCGGTTCATCGCAGCACCGAGTGCGAGTGCGACAGGCAGTAGTAGTAGCGCAAGCGCTGCCGCACCAAGCAGCAGCAGCAGCAGTCTGAGTGCAATGAGCGGTGGGACTGGAGGCAGCAGCAACACCGTGATGACAGCAGCAGCGCTTGCATCGCCACAAAAGCGAGAGAAGCGATCGTCGATGGCTGTGGCGACAGCGGCGACACCGAGAGCGATCGCGGCAACAGCAGCACGCGTGCACGCGTCGAACGGCGGCACCCTCGCCGGCACGCTCGGAGCTCGGACGAGCAGCTCGGAGCTCAGTGTGCCAGCCGCCGCAGCGATGCCTAAGACGTCGTTCTTGAGCCGCAAGAACGGTCGCAAGAAGCCTGCGCTCGAGTTCAGCAGCGCGCGCGGCGCGTTCCGTCCGTACGTCGGCATGTTTAGCACGCGCGGTGACTACATCGATGGCATGCTGTACATGTCCCGGATGAAGCGCAGCCAGCAGCTCACGTTCGGCGACGTGATCGGTAGTGGCGCAAACGCGCGAAGACTCTTTGGCAGTGCGCTCGGCGACGCCCTCGACTTGGTGCGCTCCGAAGGCGGACGTCTTGTGCTCAAAGACGCGGTCTCCGATGCACTCGCGTCGTCAGCAACGTCGGCAGCTTCGTCAGCTACACCGAGCAGCTCGTCGAGTCCGCCAACTATGACACCAGCAGCAAAGCGCAAGTCGTTCGCTGACTCGTTGAGTGGCAATTGCGCAGAGGTGTTGGACGACGTGCAGACCCAGCAGCGCCGGCGGTGCTCGCTCACATTGAGCAACTGGAGCTCGAACCCAGAGAACGCTGCGCTCATGGTCCAAGAGGGTGTCGTCGAAGCGCTCATCGTGCTCTGCAGAGCGAACGACAGTGTCACGCGACTGCACGGCGTGACTGCGCTCATGAACCTCTCGCACGTCGTCGAGCTCCGATCTGTGATTGTGCGGCAAGGCGCGGTGAAGACTGTCGCGGAGATCGTCGATGACAGCGAAGACGCGACGCTGCGCACGGCGTGTGCGGTCACACTCTGCAACCTCTGCTGTCTCGAAGGCGGCGAAGAGGTGCTCGTCGAAGACGGCGCCGTCAGCGCGCTCTCCGTGCTCATTGCCGAGCACCCGAAGGTCGCACTGCTCTGTCGCAGCGCACTGTTCAACCTCACGTGCGTGCGCGAGCCGTACCCGAAGATCGAGAGCGTGCTCAAGCTCTTCCTCTCGCTCACGAGCTCTCGCGGCGCGATCGCCTCTGGTGCAGGCGCTGCGTCGGCACTCGGATCATCTGCGTCGCTGCCTTCGACTGAAGACTGCGACGAGATCACTGCCAAGGCGCTGTGCAACCTGTCCAACTTCAAGCGCATTCGACTGCGGCTCATGGAGGAAGGCGTCGTGAACGCCATTGCGTCGCTCATTCACATGCACACGCCGGACATCCAAGAGATGCTCGCGTACGTCCTGCGCAACCTCTCGGCTGTGCGCGCGTGTCGGAGCGAGATGGTCGCGAAAGGATGCATGGGCACGCTCGCTGCGCTCACAGGCGTCACGAGCGCTGCTGCGGCGAAGCTCCTCATTGCCAGCACGCTCTTCAATCTGAGCAAAGAGCCTGGCAATCGCCTGCGCATGGTCTTTGAAGGACTCTTGCTGCTCGTGAACGAGCTCTGTCGCGGTCCAGCTGGCTACGCAGGCGGCGAGGCACTCCGAGCAGTCTGTGCGCGCACGCTCTACAACATCTCGTGCAACGACGACGCGCGCGTGAAGCTCGTGGAGCGCGACGGCGTGAGCGTTCTCTCAGCGCTCTCGCGCCGCTCGAGCGACAGCGACGCAAAGAAGATGTGCACGCTCGCGCTCTGCAACCTTCTCGGCGTGCAGCAAGCAGCAGCGGACATCATGAACGCCGGTGCGATCACCGCGCTGATCCAGCTCAGCATGGCACCGGACCAGTCGCTCGAGACAAAGCGGCTGTTTGCGAAAGCGCTGCACGGACTCTGTGAGCACAGCGAGACGCGCGACGCTGTCACGCGCGCAGGTGTGATCCCAGCGCTGCTGTACCTCAGTAGTGTCGGCGACAGCAGCGACGATGCATCGTCATCGCTCGAGAGTAGCCCAGGCGGGGACACTGCGCTAGTGCCGGAGATCCGTGCGCGGTGCACCGCGGCACTTGCGCGTCTCGCAGCCGACGACGCGCTCGCTGTGCACGTGTGCAACCTCCAGGTCGTGCGGTGTGTGACTGCGATCCTTGTGCGCGAGCGCTCGCACGTCGCGATCGAGCGCTTCTGCTGCTCGTGTCTGAGTCTCTTGTGCCGCGATGAAGAGTGTGCACAGCTCATGGCAGATGAAGGCGCAGTCGAGGTCGTGCTCTCGACGTGCATGGCGACACAAGACCTCGAGACGAAGGCGTGCTGCTGTCACGTGCTCGCGAGCATGTCGTGCCACGCGAGCTGCTGTCTCGCACTCGTGCGCATGGGCGTCATCTCGGTCCTCGCGACGCTCGCAAAGATCAAGGAAGACCGCGGCATCCAGCGCTGCTGCGCGATCACGCTCGCAAACCTCTCGGTCGAGCCATCAATCCGAGATGTCCTTGTGACTGCGAGCATCGTCGCGATCCTCGCACTGCTGAGCAACTCGTACAGCGAAGAGAGTCAACGCGACTGCGCCAAAGTCCTGTGCAACCTCTCGTGCGTCCCCGGCCACGAAGCGCATCTTGTGCACGAAGGCGCGATTGGCGTGCTCATGATGATCAGCATGGTCCGCGTAGTGAGCAGTGCGACGAAAGACACGTGTGCACGCGCACTCTTCAACTTGCTCAACGCCGAGACGATGAAAGCCATGGTGCACGACGGGCTCGCGAAAGTGCTGCCCGCGTTTGCGAGTCTCGAAGTCGCGAGTGGCAGCGGTGGGGCGTCGCCCGCTGGAAGCGCGACTGCAGCATTGGCAAACGCTGAAGTCGTGACGCTTCTGTTCATGAAGCTCGTCGAGCACCCTGTCGGCCGGAATGCGTTGTGCGTCGAGCGCGCAGCTCTGAAAGCGCTCTTTGCGCTCATGGAGCGCAGCGGCACTGCACACGCAGCTGGACTCACATCTTCGAGTCTCCAGCAGTGCTTTGAGAGCCTCCTGTGCGAACTCGTGTATTACGACAACTCGCGCCTCCCAAGCGTCCACGCAGGCATCATCGACGCGCTCCACAAGATCGCGGTGCGCAGCAACAGCACAGCCACAGAGGCGACTAGGGCGTGCTCGACCAAGCGCCTCGCGCTCGTGCTCTTTACGCTCGCACAGCACGACGACACGCGCCTCGCAGTCGCATCGTCGACGAGCATTGCGACGCTCACAACGTTTCTCAAGCGCCACGCTCCGACGACAGCGTGCTCGAGCGCCGAGTGCGTCGTGTATGCAGTCTCAACATTCTGCAGTCTTGCGTGGCACGACGCCACCCGCAGTCGACTTGAGCACCCCGAGGTCTCGAGCTCGCTGGTGCACTTGCTGTCACCAGACAGTGACAGTGGCGCACACTTAGCACACGACCTCGGGTACTACCCTGCGCCAGCGATCAAGACGACAGTGCTCACGCTGTGCTGTCTCTCGCAGAGCCAGGAGCTGCTCGACGCGATGCTCCACGACCGCATCATCGACGCGCTCTACGGTATCTTGAACATCGACTCGCCGCAGTTCTGTACACAGAACGCTGAGCTCGTGCGCGACGGCGACTTTGTTGCGCTCGTGTGCATTTTGTTCCGGCAGCTGAGCCATGCGCCGTCGTTTGGCGCGATGGCGAGCGCTCGCGCATCGCTCGTGATCCCGCTGCTCTCGACGCTCACAGCGCTCGTTGCAGCGAGCGACCCCAACTCGAGTCTCGACTGCGCTGACGCGCTCTGTAGCGCTGCGTTCGCTGTTGTCAACACTGCGTCACGAAGCACCGCGACAGTAGCAACCGCAACATCAACGCAGTACACCTCGAATGCGTGCGCATCACTGGTCTCGCCGAGCGTTGTCAAGACAATCGACGCGCTCATGTCGGATGCGCAGCTGCCAGAGACGCGCTGGCGCTGCGCTGCGAGTCTCTGGGCACTCTCGTTCGTCCCGGACCTCCGAGTGCATCTCGTCTCGCTCGGCTGCACGCGCATCCTCGTGAACGAGTCGTACCGAAGCGAGTCAAGCGCGTACTTGAGCATCCTCAAGTGTTGTGCCGGCGCGCTGTGCAACTTCACCATCGCACCATCGTTGTCACCAGCTGGTGTACGGCCATTCGAGATCGCCTGACGTATCTCAATGTACCTCACATTCTCACTCACTCACTCACTCACCAGCTGGTGACGCAGCCGCAAACACACACGCAGCGAAGATGGTCAACGAAGAGGCTGTGCCGGCGCTCCTGGCGCTCTCCAAGCTCGAGAACGCTGAAGTGCGCGAGCACTGTACACTCGCACTCACGAACCTGTCGGGTCAGTCGCCCAAAGTCGAGGTCGGTGCAGTGTCCGCACTGCTCTCGCTGTCGCTTCAGGCTGTGACATCGAGCTCAGCGCCGCATCCAAATGCCAGCGGACCCCACTTGGCAGTCCACCGTCCTGGATCTGCTACTGCACCTCACATGAGCGCGCTCTGTCGCCCACCGATCGTGTGCGGCGACCGACACAAGCTGTTCTCGCGCCTGCCCGAGTTCGCCATGGCGATCGAGCGCACCGAGAGCGTGGGCGAGAAGAAGTTTGAAGCCGAGCTCGTTGCGAGCACACCGCCGCCACCGCATCTCCCAACGATCCCTCCTGAGCTCGACGCAAGTGGCAGTCATGCACATCAGGCTGGAACTGCTCCAAACGAACCGGAAGAGCTGCTGCCACAGAGTGCGAGCGATCGAGACACTCGTGATCGAAGTGACGATCCACGTGTCATGGTCGTGAAGGCGTTCTCCAAGGTCGATCTGTCCGAGAGCCGTCTGCTTGGTGGCGGCGCAGACACAGACGACGGCAGCGACGACCCGAGCGACCCGCAGTTTGATGCGTCGGCGATTGCTGCAGCGACTGCAAGCCACGACGACGCGCGACTCGAGTCTGAGGGTGCGCGCAGTGGCAACAACGGCAGCAGTGGCAATGGTGGCGACCAGGACGACGCCAGCGAGCAGGGCGAGACACTCGGTCAGCTGCGCAAAGGCGTGCTACTCAAAGGCGGCAGCGGTGCCGGGTACTCGCTCTCACCGCTTTCGCGCGTCGTGGTGCGCAAGACGCAGACTGCGCAAGCAGCAAAGAAGTTCAAAGAGCTCCGAGCTAGGCAAGTGCTGAGCAACAACGAAGGCTCGTCGCTCGCGCTAGTTGCTTTGTCCGACAGCTCGAGCGATCTAGCTACGCCTGGGAATAGCAGTCGACTATCACCGGCGACTGGGCTCCGAGGCAACTCGATCAGCCGCAACATTTTCTCGAGCAGCAAGAGCGTGCGTGCAGCAGCGCTCAGCGCAAGCAAGTCGTTTGACAACCTTCTTGCGCCGCCGCAGCAGCAGCCGCCGCCGTCCTTGTCTGGACGTCAGCGAGACGCGCCAGCAAGTGAGCAGCAGCAGCAGTCTGGGCTCTTGGACGTGCGCTCAAGTCTCGCAGCAGCCGCGGTGGCAGCGAGACTCTACGGTGCCCCTCCGTCTCCAGTCTCTCCAGCAGCAGTGGTTCGAAGCAATGGCAGCAGCGGTGCACAAGACCGAACAAAACCACCGTCACACTCGCTTCCCAGCAAGAAGCGGCCGGAGAAAGCAGTGGTAGCAGCCAGGGCGAAGGCTACGGCAATAACGACAAAGCGTCGAACACGCACACGAGAGCAAACGAAGCCACTCTCGACAATCGCCAAGTACTTGCCAGCGATGTCGCCTTCTGGGTCGGAAGACGACGTGAGTGACGACGAGTTCGAGCACGAGGCGAGCACACGTAGTGGGAGCTCGCCAGCGATCGAGGGCTTTCGAGAGCAGGCAAAGAAGTTTGGACTCTGGAGCTAGAGCACACACGACGGCGTTTGCAGACGTCCGGACGATGCCGGTGTGTGTTTCGTGTCGTCGTTGCTTGGCCACGTCGACGAGGGTCAGGAGTGCAGCGTTTGTGTCAGCAGAGAGCCTGGCGTGGACTTCGCGCTGCCGGCACTCGTAAACACACGAGGTAGCTTGCTTCGCTCGAGTGATGTCTAGACACCAGACAACTCTTGGGTCCGTGGAACTGAGCGAGCACCTCGCTTCGTGTCGCCTGCCGCACCTCGATCGTCACGAGCGCGGTCATAAGATTCTCGTCCCAAATAGGCTCCGACTCGGGTCGAACTCGAGTCGCTGCTGCTTCTCGTCCTCACTCGCTTCCAATCGCTCTCACTATCCCTCGAACGCGAGCTCGCAGTCAAGTACACCAAGCGACTGCGACGACTCGACTGCACACGTCCAAGCCGATCCACGAAGAGGCCAACTCCCTTGCGCATCGCAACGAGTGCGACAAGCGTCATGGCGACCGCCAACATGTACGCGATGTCGCTTCGGCACGAGAGCCGCGCGCCTGAGAAAGCCCGCGAGAGCGGCGTGACGTTCTTCGTGCCCCACCTCGCCAAGGTCAAGACCAACATCATGTGCCAGACGAACAGCAAGCACTTGCTCTTCTGCTACGAGAAGGCACCTGATGGCGCAGACGCGCCGCTGTCGCCCACGACATCCGCGCTTCCGTACCGCAAGCAGGGCAACCAGAGTCACTACACGGACGAGAACGTGAGCAAGCGGCAGAAGCTCACAGAGGATCGCAAAGTGATCGCTGGCATTGCGCGCTTCTGGGACACCTTTCCGCCGGTTCGACAGGGTCAGAGCGTCATCGAGCAGCGTGACTACGTTGACGTGTTCACGAAGTTCTACAAAGCGCTCGTTGCGCCACACGAGGTGCGTGCGTGTGTGTGGTATGCGTGGAGTCGATTGCCTGCTCTCCGTACCTATCCAGATGACTGACACGGCGCGATGGCATGCTCTGTAGTTCTCGATTGGCGAAGCGCGCAAGATCGTGGAGCGCGACTGGGGACGCGACGTCGGCGACTCGGAGAGCATGAGCAAAGCGCTCTTCTTCCGCTCGCTCTTTGAAGTGGTGCGTCTGACGAGCTTGCCATTGCGTGCTCGGAGTATCTTCTTCGTACACTCACAAGCGTGCTCACTGTGGTGCTACGCGTGGACTGGTCTATTGCCTTCGCTCTCGCTCTGTGATGTCGTCGTCTAGGCAGACATCTGGACTGTCGGTATCAGTGCCGGCGAGTACACGTCGTTCCTGAGCAAGCTCTTCGATCGCGTGACGATGAAGATCCAGGACCGCAAGACGTCGCTCTGGGTCACGGTCTTTGCCGAGCTCGACAAGATCCGGTCGTTCGGCGAACCAAAGGAGCGGGACGTCAACCCGGACGACGTCGTCAGCGAAACGAACCAAGAGCAGGAGATGCTAAAGCTGCTCACGAGCAGCGCCGAGGCGTTCGCGTCCTACTCGTCGAGTGCCACAGGCACTGGGTCTAGTGCTAGCAGCGGTGGTGGCAGTACACCGTCGACTACAACAAAGACTGGAACGGCGACAACCGCGGCAAAGACAACCGCAAAGGCAGGAAGCGGGTCAACGGCAGCAGCGGCAGCGAGCGCTAAAGCGCGGCCGCCGCTCCTGAAGAAGAAGACGCTCTCGTCGTCGGATGGGCTGCTCGGTGCTGACTCGGTGTCGATCGCAGCAGCGGCAACTACTGCGTCGCTGCCGACACCAGGTGCCAACGGCTCGTTCCGCCGCTTGCCCGAGATCGGAGCACTGTCGTCGTCAGCAACAAGCGACACAGTGACGGCAGCAACAGGTTCCGCATCACTATCGCCACCGTCGTCTTTGCTTGAAGATGCACAGACAACACGGTCGAGCCTCTCAGCTGCTGCGAAAGAGTCGCCGAGCAAGACCCTCGCGCGCACAGGCGACGCAAAGCTGCGCTCGCCGATGCAGACGCTCTCGGCGGAGCAAGGTGAGAGCAGTGGCAGCAGCAACAACAGCTCGAGCATCGGCAGCGCAAGCACGGGACCGATCACGCATCGTCAGAGCCGCGTCCAGCGAGGCGGGTCGCTCAAAGGCGATGCACTCGCTAGCAACAGCAGCAGCAGCAGCAGTCCGTCACGCCGTGCTGCGATCGATGACCCGGGTCTGAAAGAGTCGAGTGGCAACACCACTGTGCGCACAGGCGCAACGTCTGAGCTCCCACCGCAGCCGATTCGCTTGGCGATGCCGAGCATCTACCTCAGCCCGGACTTGACCGAGTCGCAGGCGACGTACCGCGCTGCGCGTCGTCGCATCCGCGAGAGCACGAAGCTCGCGCAGCGCCTGCGCCGGATCACGTTCTGAGGCAGCGAAGAGGTATGAGCCACACACCCAGAAGCACTGGGGAGTAGACAGACAGATACGCACGCGCACATTGACAGACACCTTCCGCTATGAGTTGCTTGGTGGCACTGGTTGCATCGCTACTACTCCGGCACCGACCAGTCGCGTCCTGCAGTCTCGCCAGGCGACGTTGTTGTCGCCTGTGACACTGTGAGCTCGTTGCCTCGGAGCTGCAGAATGCGCGACGCAGTCTCAGCCAAGCGCGCCATCGTTGCGTACTGCGACTGCGTGAGCGCGCGGGACTTTGTGTCGAGGCAGCAGACTGTGCCGACGACTGCGCGCGAGGCGCTCGTGAGTGGGAAGCCGCAGTAGAACCGGAACGCGTGGCGCTGCTGCGCTTGGAGGTGCGCAAAGCGCACGTCGGCTTCTGGGTGCGGCACGAGCAGCGGCGCGGGTGTCATGACGGTGTGCTGGCAGAAGCTCTCGCTCCGCGGCATCGTGGCCATGCGGAACGACTCGACGTTCGACGCGACGATGCGCTGTGTCCTGCGGCTGATGATCGTGATCGCACTGAGCGAGCAGCCGAGCTCCCGTGCGGCGAGTGTGCAGATCACATCGAGCTGCTCGGCCACACTGCCGCCAGGTTGACTGCGGCTACTGCTCCTAGCTGCAGCGCCCAAGAGTCTGTGCGTAGCGATCGTCTGGAGTCGCTCCGCTTCGTTCACTGGCACTGGGAACTCGCGCGCAAGCGTCGCGTGGTCGCGCACAGGACCGAGTTGGTACGCACGACCATGTGTGCCGTTTGCCAAGACGCACTGACTCAGTGGCAGCGGCTCAGCAGCGCGAGCGAACGCGTTCAGCGCCGAGACGTACGCTGCGTCGTCGCTGCGCTCCGTGAGCGCGACGCGAGGTGCTGGCGCACTGGCGCTCGATGGTGTCGTCGTCGGCATCGTGACGAGGTGCTTGATCACCGCTAGGACCGACTGCTTGCGCTGCGCACTCGACGTGTGCAGCGCGTCGGTGAGCAGCGTAGCAAGTGTCTCGCTGCTCGTGCTGCTCGTCGTTGTTGCGACGAACGCTGGCGCTACCGAGGCATCCAAGCCGGCACGAGCGTCGGGCTGCACGGTCACGCCGCCGAGACTCTCGGGCGTCACGTGCGCATAGTCGCAGCGCTCGACGGCTTCGAGACAGCGCGCGCAGACGCGCACTGGTGTGATGCAGCCGCGACCCGCGTCCATGTCGTGGATCGCCCAGTCACTGTCGCACACTGCGTAGCCGCAGAGGTAGCACTGCGTCTTCTTCGACAGCACGTGCAGCGTGCGCGTGCAGCACGGACAGCGCGTGTTCGCCGCGACCACGCGCGCAAAGTCCACCGGTGTCTGGACACCGAGGCGCCGGCGCTGCACGAGCTCTGGGAGACGGCTCAAGCCCGCTGCGAGCGCAAGGACTCGCGCTTTGCTCGCACGTGTCGACGCACTGCTCGCGCGCTTGCCGCGGCGAGGCACGTCGCAGAAGCTGCTGTGAAAGACCACGCGCGCGCTCGCAGTGCCGTCGACGCGCTCGACTGTGAGAAGCGCGATGATGCCGTGGAGCTGCACGACGCGCTGCTCGCCTGCGCGCTGGAGCTTCCCAGCGCTCACGTCGCGGGCTGCGAGCGACGCGAGCGTGAGCGTGAACGCGTCGGTCGCTGCGTCGTGCTCAAAGAGCTCGAGCACGCACCACTGCTCGTTGCGCGCGAAGAAGTTCGGGCGTGCAAAGACGTTCGTCTTGACTGCGAGCTGCTGTGGGAGCAGCTCCTCTCGCGCGCGACTGGCAGTCGAGGCTGTCGCAACAGCAGCAGGTGTGGTGCTGTGCACGACCGAGCCGACGATGAAGTCGTCTTCGTACAGTCCGCGCATGACTGCGTTGTGCTCTGTCGCGGACGCCGTCCGCAAGATGTGGGCGAGTTCGCGCACGCTGCAGCGCACGTCGCCGACTGCGAGCACTTGGTGGCACGCGACAGCGCGCGACGACGATCCATCGTCGGTGCCGAAGCGCTCGGAGCTCTCGCGCGAGAAGAGCGCAAAGCCATTGCGAGTGTGCTTGCGCCGGCGCCAGCGATAGCGCGTCGCGCGGCTCTCGATCGCAAACGCTGGGACGTGCGCACTGCGCTGCTGCTGGCTCTGCGTCTTTGCGGCGCGTGCCCGCAGCAGCAGCTCAGTGTCGGTGATGCGCACAGCTGGCTCGTGCGCTGTCGACTCGATGATCGGTCCGTCAAAGCTCGGTATCGTCGTGCGGCTGCTACTGAGCACTGTCGGCGCGTCCGTAGCAAACGATCGGGAGGATGGCGACGGCAGCGGTGCTCGACGACTGCTGCTCGTGAACCAGCGCTTCTTGGCATTGCCACCGCTGCGTTGGTCTTCCAGGAGCGCCGCCATGGGTTCGGATGTGGTTCTTGGCCGAGCAGTTGGTTCACTCGCTGTGCTGAGGGATAGCTGGAGAACAAGAGCAAGAGAGAGAGCGAGAGAGAGAGACCTGCGCACTGGTGGGTAGATTCCCGACTGAGGTGTGAGAACAACAACCCACGAGCAGCGCGAGCGCCAGATCCTCACTGCGTCAGTCGAAGTGGCTGCTTCGCTGGCGCATGAGGGTGTGTGTGTGTGTGAGAGAGAGAGAGAGAGAGAGAAGACGCGCCACGGCGCAGGCGATCATGTGCTGCTGATCCACACACAATCTACTGGGGACATCCGAGGGCAAAGAGCGCGATCGATCCTATGGCGACTCGATCCGTTCAGTCAAGACGCAATGGTCCCTGTGATTGCTCGAGTGAGTGAGAATGTGAGGTACATTGAGATACGTCAGGCGATCTCGAATGGCCGCTGTGATTGCTCGAGCACGATGTGCACGTTGGTTGGTGCCCATGCCTGAACAAAGTGGATGTGTACGCGAGAACGAGAAGCGTCGCCATCATGTAAACTTCTCGTTCAAGTGTCGTCCCTTGGTTGTAGCCAAATGCTTGTGTTGAAGTGACTTCAGATCGGATCGACGCACGAGGACAGGCAAGGCATCAAAAGGCGTCCGTGCCTGCGATCATCGGCACCGGACTGCTCATGGGCGTCGTGCACGTGCTCACGGGTCCAGACCACTTGAGCGCGCTCATCGTGCTCAGCGCCGGCTCGAGCTGGCGATCTGCGCAGCTCGGCATGCGCTGGGGC
>JAASFT010000898.1:0-11787 GCA_023333885.1 Globisporangium parvum
ACCCGCCGCAGGACGGTGCGAAGAGCAACCCTGTGAAAGTCATGATCGAAGAGCCGATGTACATGATCTTCAACGTCGCGCTCTCGAGTACGTGGGGCACGACACCACCGAACGCTGGCAAAGCTTGCCGCGGCGACGGCACGGACCCAGTTGCGAACAAGATCTGCGACTCGTTCCCGATGAAGATGAAGATCGACTACATCCGGTTGTACCAGGACACGTCACCGAAGTCGAAGATGAGCGTCGGCTGCGACCCGGCGACGCACCCGACGAAGCAGTGGATCGTCGACCACATTGACGAGTACCAGGACTACGACAACCTCGCAGTCGACGTCCCCGGGAAAGCGTTCTGCCGCACGGACGACGACTGCACGAGCAACAAGACGAAGATCGCGACCGGGTCGTGCGTCAAGGACCGCTGCAAGTGCATCGGTGCGTCCTGGACCGGTCCACGCTGCACGACTGCGCTCGGGACAGTCGACACGAACGACAGCGGCACGATCAGCGTCAAGTCGTCGTACGGTCCGCCGTGGTACCTCGCGCTCGGAACGTCGGGACTCACGATCCTCGTGACGTTTCTCGCGGTGTACCTCTCGATCCGATCGGCGCAGCGCCACGAAGCCGAGCGCAAGAAGCAGACCACAGTGACGCCGCAGCAGCCAAAGAACGCGCTCTCGTTCGGGTCTGCGAGCGACGTCGGCTTGCGCGACGTGAAGGAGAACTACAGCACCAACTTTGTCTAGCGCGTCGCGTCGCCAGGTCGTGCGCTGCTGCTAGTTGGTGTCGTGTGTGGGGTGTTTGTGTAGCTTTTTGATCACTAGCAGTGCTCGAGATGAGCCAAAGGAGCTGCATGCATGTCGAGTGTCGCTTGATGCTTGTATCTGTTGCGTCTTGCGTCGCCTTCTCCATCTTGCTGCTGCTGATGCTCGACCCTGTCATTCTGATTTTCGAGTGCTTCAAGTGATCAATCTTGTGATTTTCGCTTTCCTCTGTTGCGTGTTTCCCTCTTGAATCCGATCGCAGCTGAACCTCTCAGGTCCAATCATGTGCACTCGTTCAGCTCTCGACCAGCAAGTGCGCCATGCGCGTTGCATCTACGCTGGTGCGAACGTCTACAAGTGGCTACAGACGGCAGAGCGCAGTCCGCTAGCTCACGCTCGCTGCCACTCGCTCCAAGCGACCGCACATCGTCCCAGCAATGGACCGATTCGTTGCACGTCCGCACTGCTGCAACTACGTCATGCTCGGCGGTCTCCGCGCAGGCGACGACGTGCGTCTGCGCTCAAGGGCGTTCTTTGGGCTCGCAGTGTCGGCACTTGCGTCTGCGCTTGTGTGCATTGGGCTGCGCAATGGACTGCTCGTGATGATTCGTTGTTCCGCTTCCGCTCGCAATGCTAGCGATCAGCGCCATCGCGATCTTCAGTCGTGCGACGATGATCACGTGCTTGCACGACGACGAAGACTACGTCCAGCCCTCGGTCTAGCGCGTGTGCAACAACTACTGGACGCTCACGCAGCAGAAATCGTGTGGCGCGCGATCGGCTCCATCATGAGTTATGCGCGAGCATCGCAGCCTACATCGTCGTGATCAGCACGCTCGTAGTCGGGAGGTGCTACTGCATGAACAGTCTCTGGCGACGCGCATTTGCAGCGGGACCGGCCACGGCGATCGCAGTGCGGCTGCTGCTGCTTGTGCTCTCGACGTCTGACGTTGTGCGAGACTCAGCGCTCTTCACACTCACTATGAGTCTCACTGGCATCGCGAGCGCCTTTGCCGCGCTGTCGACGCTCGTGCCTGTGACTGAGAACGCACAAGAAGGCGCAGAGGGTGGTGCCGGGGGCTTGGTGCTCTCGTTCTACGCGGTCTCGAAAGTCTTTAGGAGCAGTTCTTGACCATCTTGCAGCGCGTCGCCGCGTTTGAGTTTGAGGATCCGATTGCAGCCATGCTGCAAGTCCGAGAGCTCCACGCAGCAGCACAAGGGCAAACGATCGGAGCGCGTGCGCTCGCGTTCGCAGGTTTCGTCTTGCTGCCGCTGCCGATGTCGCAGGTGTCGTAGCGATCGCGAGCCGTGACGAGAGTGCTCGTGCAGCACATGAAGCAGTCGGTGTCATCGATCGCCGGACGTCAACTTGTCGTCTTGATGGCGTCATGCGATCCAAAGCGAACCCACAGCAGTTCTTTGGATCGCGATTTGACGATACAAGGGTCCCACTGTCTACCGCCAAGCGACATTGTCCACAATCAAGCAGATTTTGTAGCGGATATCAGCAAGAAATCGAGGATTTGTCTGTTCTACACAGACATCAATGCTTCATTGTCGCGAATCAACTAGTGTGCCGAGTCACAGCGCACGCATTGCGAGTCGAGTGTGGAGGCGCTTTTGCCTTGCGATCGCCGTTCAAACGTGTGCGCACGCCTTGACGCTCGGATCCACAAGGACATTTCATCCGATAGAACAGCTGTACACGACATATTTTGTTGGAGAGCGATGGAAGTTCCAGAGACGAGCCATGTGTGTTGATTGATTTACAAGTGGGACTTTCATGTGCGGGGTTTGACACAATCGGTTTCAGCAGGCTATCGGGTATACCACGTCGAGTTCGAGTCAATCGAGGCAGAGGCTCGGCGAATACCAGACGAATATGTGCTCTGGCAGGTCGGAGCAAGTGTCGCACGCTGTTCCGCGTAAACGTCACGCATGTTCGCTTTACGATTGTGCTACGTTCGAATGCGCGATACAAAATGTAGTGTCAAAGTATGCAGCTGTGGACTCGCGTTCTGTGGCGCATTGCATCAAAGCAGTCGACGGTTTGCTTTGTGGCTGTATTGAATGTGCAGAAACCGTTGATCACAGATGACAAATCGAGCGAGCGAAAATCCAGGGGATCATGCTCGTCTCGAACTGTCTCAATAAGTACAGAACGCGCCTTCAATTGCAGGTGTGAGCACTGCAGATGGCCCGTTGTATAGCGTCGCTTGCAGCACATGATATCGTTGATCGTTCGAGTGGAGTGGCGCTGTGTGAACGCGCTGTCTCGATGCTCTCCCTGCGTACAGCGATGTGTGATGTCCATTCACTATTGAAGTGCCCAACGGAATTGACGTCATTCGTCCACGTCGTCCTCGCGCAAACGGGTCTAGCGGCACAGCACAACGGGTACCGTGGCATCATCAAAATCGGTCTCAGTGATTCGGCCACAAGCTGCTGCTGCTGCTGCTGTGCTCGCGTGCAAGCGCTTGCTGCTGCTGCTGCTGCCCACCACATAGAGACAGCGCCGTCGCTGCAGAGCGCTCGCTTGATCGCGCTGTTGCTGCTGCTGCTGTTGCTGCCGACGTGACTCGCGAACCTCGCTCGTTTGCAGCACGCACCGCCACTATGGACGACGTACCGCTCGCTTCGCCGCACGCTGCGACCGCAGTAGCTACCACCGCTTGCGACGCCGCGGCGACTCCAGCGCACCATGACGCGCGTGCCGCTGCGCCTGCTCCAGTCGAAATGATGACTCCGCTTGCACCGCCACCGCCACCGCCACCGATGACGCCTGCCACTGCAGCGCCTCCACCGGCGCTGCTCTCGACTGCCTCTGAGACGCCGCTGAACCTCACGACGCCGATGCGCAACAAGGCGGTGTACCCGAGCCGGCGGTACGAGACCAAGTCGACGTGGCTCCAGTGCGTCTTTGGCGTCTTGTACCTCCTGCTCATCGTCGTGTGCTCGTTCCTGAACGTCGTCTACTTCCTCTTCCCGCTCGACTACATCATCCGTCCGCTCTGTGGCCGAACGATCTACAAGCGCATCTTCAAGATCTTCGAGGGCCTCTTCTTCGCCATGCTCGCTGGTTTGCTCGAGTACGTCGCGGGCGTGAAGCTCGTGATCACGACGGACCCAGGCGACGCGAGTCTCGAGCCGCAGGACCATCCGTTCGCTCGCGGGGACCAGACGATGCTCATTTGCAACCACCGGACGGAGGTCGACTGGCTCTTCTTCTGGAACCTCGCACTGCGCTACGGCTGCCACGACCGCATCCGCGTGATGATGAAAGCGATCATTCGGTACGCCCCCGGCGTTGGCTGGGCGCTCCTGCAGATGAAGTTCCCGTTCGTGAACCGCCGATGGGCGACGGATGAAGAGCGCATTAAGAAAGTCATCCACCAGTACCGCAAGTACTCGAGCGGCTCGTGGCTCGCGATGTTCCCAGAGGGCACGACGCTCGAGCGCAAGACGCTGGAGAAGTCGCATGCGTGGGCCATGGAGCGCGGCGACCCGCGCTGGAACTACGTCCTGTACCCGCGCGTGCGCGGCTTTGAGCTCTGCGTCGACGAGTTTGAGCCCGAGTCGATCCTCGACCTCACGATCGCGTACCCCGAGCTCGCAGACGGCGTGCTGCCGTCGCCGCTGCGCTGTATCCGCGGGCAGTACCCGAAAGAAGTGCACATCCACATGAAGCGGTACCCGCAAGCGAGCTTCGCTGCGAGCCGCGGCGACATGGGCCAGTGGCTTAACGACCGCTTCGCAGAGAAAGAGGCGCTGCTCAAGAGCTTCTACGAGAACCGCGTGTTCCTGGGCAAGCACGTGATCTGCGAAGACGCGCGCGTGGGGCTCCCGGTCATCGCAGGCTGCGCACTGAACGTCGGCGTGCTGTTCTTTACGTACTACATCGTGAGCTGGTACCCGCTCGTGATGCTCTGCATCTACTCGTTCTGCACGCTCCACGCGCTCTTCTTTGTCAAGACGTTTGGCAAGTAGAGAGAGAGAGAGGAGAGCGTGCTTGGCGAGCGAGGAGCGAGCGCTTGATAGTTTGTACGATATAATCCGAAAAGAATCACGAATATTGCAGTTCGGATTCCGTCTTGATTGAATGCATGCAGCGAATCTTGGGGGGTCGCTTCAATGCGCTACGCTCGCCCACGTCGCGGGACGCTGCGCCACTGCTCCGAGTTCCGTGCCGCCGGTGGCGATGCGAACGTTCCGCCGCACTTGAGTCCGAGCTCAATGCACCGACGCGCGACTTGGTTCGCAGTTTTGCCAGGGAGCAGCCCTGCGATCGCATCGGCTGTATCGCGCTGCTTGGCTTTCATGAGATCCTCTTCAGCGTTTGAGAACGTGACGTCGACAAACTCGTCGGGTGGCGCGTCATTGCGCGCTGCAGCGCGGCGATACGCAGTGCGCGTGCGCTGCCCTGCACACTCGGCAGTCGCACTGACGAGCACGAGCACGAAGAGCACGAGCGCAGCAGCAGTTCGCCGACGTGGAACACCTCGCATGGTCGAATGGCGAGAGCGATTGTGATCATGAAGCGTCGCGTCTCTCGATTTTATCACTATACCACGACATTCATTCCAAGTTCTCATCGACAATGGGACAATGGGTTCACTTGCTCTTCTGCTCGCTCCGACACACGCACTCGCAGTCTTCGCCGATCTTGCACTGTCATCCATTCATCGTGACCGCCGACTCTTGCGCTGCTTGCGCTTGAGGATCTGCTGCGTCTCGTCGCTCAGCACTTGCGCTGCAATCTTCTGCTGCGCCTCGAGCAAACGCACGCGCGCGTCCTCCTCTCGTCGCAGCTCGTCTTGTTTCTTCGACTGGAGCTCTTTGATTGCAAGTAAGCCGCGGCGCTCGAGGTCGTCGCGCAACGCACTCGCATGCGCCATGCGCAGACGCTGCTGCTCTTCGTCCACGCGCTTGCGCTCGAGCTCAGCGAGTCGTGCGGCTTCACGCTGCTTCTCGAGTAGAGCAACCCGTGCTGCTTCACGCTTCGCGTTCTCCTCATGCACACGGTGTGTGTACGCGAGTTGCTTGCGCCGCAGTTCGTCTCGATTGAGCTCGTGGCGCGGTCGCTTCGTTACTGCAGCAGATGCTTTGAGTTTTGCACGATTGCCAGTGCTTGCGCTTGCGCTCAAGTGTTCATGGAGAGCCAAAAGGTCTCGGTCACTGACACCAACCTCTTCGTCGCGCGCGCTGGTTGTGCTCTCAAGCTCTGTCGTCTCAGTACTTAGTCCATCAGTCAGGTCGCCAGTGTCGTCATCCGCATCGCTGTCGACAGGTGCTTTGACGACGAGATTGCGCCAGTAGCGCACGATTGAGTGGCTCCAGTAGAGCTGCCGGAAGAACGCGCCGATGCGCTTGCGCATGAACTTCTTGCGGTAGAGCGCGTGAAGGAGACTGCTCTCGGTGTCACCGATGCCCATGGCTTTGCGCCACTGCGTCTCAATGAGCATGTTGTGGTTCACGCGCGAGAGCAGCTCCTTGTGCGAGAGCTCGTCCTTGGCGCGAATGCCGCGCATGCCACGGAGGATCTTGCGGCAGAGCACGCGGAAGCGCAGCATGCGCGCTTGCCGCCGTGCGCGCATGGCACGGGAGCCGCGCTGGATGCGCAAGGCTGCTTTGAGTGCGAGCGACTGCCGAAACACACGGCGACCCATGTAGCCGCGAAAGAGCCGCTGGATCTGCACTGCGCTGTAGTAGACGTAGCTGTAGTACATGCCTGCGAGGCTTTGTTGCTCGGCGTGAAGCGCGTCCATGAGCGCGTTCGTCTCGTTGAGCTCGCGCTCAAAGACGAGCTGCGTCTCGCTCATGCGTGCCAAGCAGTCGTGCACGCGCTCCTAGATTGCGATTGACCAGCAGTGCGTCAGTGTGTGTACGATAGATGATCCAACGAGCGGGCAGTAGACTAACAGGACGCACCTCGGAGGCGTGCATCTCAGCGAATGACTTGTCGAGCGCAGTCTCGAGCGAGTCTTGCGACTCGAAGCGCTCGGGATTCGACGCGTGGTGCCGCCGTCGCGGCGACCGGAGCAGCGCAGCGCCGTGGCTGCTTGTAAAGTGCGGCAGCGCGACATGCTTGCGCGGCGACGCGAGCACGACTGGCGAGGCAAGCGCACCACCATGCCTTGGTAGCACAGGCAGCGACGACGCATGCATCGCGTCGCCTATCACTGTCGAAGCGATTGAGTCTCTGTGGTGACGAAGCGCCGCACTTGGCGAAACGCACACTTGCACACCCGAGCCGAACAAAGTCCCTGCGCAGCGGCGATGATGCACGCGAGCAGGTAGCTCGATTGGACACGAAGCGGCTCGCTCGATGCTCGCACTCAAGGCGTTCGTACAAGAGTCGGTGCAGACGCTCGACGATACCAAGCTCCAGCGGCTCTCGGAGACGCTGCGCATCGACCTCCGCGGGTGCGAAGACCGGCGCGACATTGAGCGCATCGTCACGGGACTGCTCTGTCTCGACCAAGACACATCGCTCGGTGCGTCTACGGCTCAACTAGCTAGCTCCTCTTGAGCCGTAGCTTCCGTCGCTGATCAATGGCATGGCAATGAATGGCGCTCGCAGGCGTCTTCCTCTCTTGGCTCCGTGCCTCTGACGAGAGCGGCGCGCTCGTGAAGAAGAAACCGTTCCACAACACGTTTGTTCCGACTGTCGCTCCACCACTGCGGAGCGACAACCACATACAGCAGCAGCAACACAGCGTTGCAAGCAGCTCTGCCACTGCACCCGAGGACCAGGTGAAGGACCACCACCTCAACGACGAGATCCACACGCGCTTGTCAGAGCTCCAGCTGCTCGAGCGCGACTTCAAAGTCGCTGAGCGCGTCGTGCACGGAGGGACACCGACGTTCGACAAGATGAAACAGTTCCTCGTCGCGCTCACGCTCTTGCGGAGCAAAGAGGACGAGACGCGGCGGTTCTTGCTCAAGCACAACGCCGTGCTGACGCAGCAGCACCGCGAGATGCGCGCCGAGACGCTCCACACACGCGCGCAGCTCGACTTCTTTGTCGACGGCTTTGCGAACCTGCGGCAGCGACACGACGCCTTGCTCGAGACGTCGACGCAGCTCCAGACAGAGAGCGAAGTGACGCAGGAGCTCTTCCTCGCCATGAGCGCACACGACAGTCACTTTGCCGCGGTCATGGCGCACACACTGATCGACCAACGGAAACAGAACGCCGCGCTCCAAGCGCGCTTGGACACAGCGCTCGAGCGCATCCGAGCGCTTGAGACCAAACAGACCGAGCTGCTCGCGACGATCAGCGCGCTCAAGCACGCGCGCGGCGACGCTCAGAAAGACGCGCACTGCTACAAGCGCCAGCTGCGCGTGTGCAAGCGCAAGATGGCGATGATAGAGCAAGCGAGCGCAGACTGCAGCGTCTTCCGCGCGCAAGCTATGGCGCTTCGCCAGTCGTTTGCCAACTTGCTTACGTATGTGCGCGACGCTATCGTGCGCGACACGAAGACACCGAAGCAAGCGATGAGCAAAGAGGCGCTGCGGATCCTCCAACACGCGCTCAGCAGCTCTGTTTCGCCATTGCCAGCCCCACAGATGTCAGGAGCAGAGACGGCACGATCAAGCATCCCACCAGTAGCGACCACTTCGGAGAGGGCAACTCGCTCGCGTCTGGCACAAGACGACTCAAGCAGCAACGCACCAGAGACGCTGGCGTCGCCACAGTCAGTACCAGACGTCTTTGATGCTACAGCCGACACCGACACAGTCGTCGATGTGCCTCGAGTGATCACGAAGCGAGTCAACGCGCAACGAGACCTCGATGAGGTCATGCGCGGTGTGCTGCTGCTGGGCGGCGCTGGCGACGAGAGTGCATCGTGCGCGATGTTGTTGAGCTCGACACTGCGCTACGCGCCGATCAACGCCAGCGAGACGCTCCTGGGCTTTGAAGCCGCGGACAGAGAGGCACGACAGCAGCAGCAGCAGCTCATGAACGCAGAGGCACTCGCACTGACACCAACCGCACCGCCATCTCAAGTTCAAGAGTCTAGCGGCTCGGGCACTGTCGAGACGAATCGGCAGCTCCAGATCGCATCGTACGGCACCGAGTTGAAGCAGCACATCGACGCTGTGATGCAGACGCGCGACGCTCGTGGCTTTGTCTTGTTCAACTGGGAGTTCACGAGCCGAGACGTGAACCTGCTGCTCGCACTTGGCCTGCCAGTCGACAGCGTCCTCGACCTCGGGACACCAACGCCGCTGACGCTTGCCCCGCCGCGTGTCCTGCCTCCACAACTCATTCAAGCCACCAAAGCCGAGCTCGCGCCAGCACTGCCGTCATCACCATCACTGTCTTCACGCAAGCAACCAGTGTCACCTGCGCGCAGTCAAGCTGGTGCAAAGACACCCGCATCGTCGCCAGTCAAGCCCACGAGCGTGCGAACGCCGAGTGCTACTGCCAAGAAGCCAGTGGCAGCGCCACCAGCAACAACGTCGGCGTCCAAGTCAAGTGCAAAGGCGACCCCAGCGGCTCCGTCACGCGGTACAGCACGGCCAGCAGCATCAACGACGTCCGAGGTCGCGTCGACCTCCCGGCGCGCAGTGGAGACATCGTCAACGACTAGCCAACAGCAGCCGTCGAGCTCAGTTGGGAAGCGACCTGGCGACGCACCACCATCAATACCGTCTTCACCAACATCGCTATCGAGTGCCAAGCCTACACTGAGCGCATCGTCGCCTGAGAAGCCAAAGCTCAAGCCAAAGACAGCTGACGCTGAGCTTGCAGATCGCAAGACACTGTTCAAAGGCATGCTCCATCTCTACGAGCGCGTCGAGGCGGCGACGTTCCCAGAAGAGCGCGTGCAGCGCATCGTTGAGACGCTGACGCAGCAGCGCGCAAAGCGCTCAGGGAAGACGCACGTGCAGTGGGACGAAGTGACGCAGCGCACGAACGAATTGCTGGCGATGTTTGCCGAAGACGTCCACATGATGCTGTTCGTCGAGCAAGAGAGCCGCAAGCCCACGAAGCCTGGTAGTGGCGACAGCGCGGCGTCGCCGTCGCGCAAGACACCGAGCAGTAGCAATAGCAGTAGTGCTGTCAAGCCAGGGGGTGGGAGCACGAGTCGCTCCACGAGTCCAACGCGCGGTGCGCTGTCGTCGGGGAAGCAGTCGCCTGCGCGAGAGAGCTCGCGGTCGCCAGTCAAGCCGAACGTCACTGCACGGGGCTCTGGCGCTGTTGCGGCAGCGACGAGTCGACGCGCCACTGCGACTGCAGTGTCTCCGACAGCACGGCGCGCACCGACTGCGTCTGTAAGTGGAGCCGAAGCAGCAGTAGATCGGAGCAAGCGCGCGTCTCTCGCAACGTCATCACCGACTGCAAAGGCAGCGCTCGCAGCGTCGCTGCCTCGTGGAGGACCAACCAAGTCGCGCGAGTAGACACAGACGTCTTGTAGCATAGAGCGCCACTGTTGAACACTAGTACTAGTGTATCCAGTACACTGTAGAACAGCACTGCTGCACAACCATACACTGACGCACTCCGAGGCGATCAATCACTCACTCGTGCATTCACGACGTGGTTGTCCGAGATGCCCATGGGCGGCGCCCAGGCACCAGCTGCGCGGCATCGGCGCAGACGCATGTCGTCGCAAAACAATCGGATCGAAATGGTCAGTGCATGGTCCACAGAGTTTTGGCATTCAAACAATCACGACACTTGGATGTCATGATTTCAATACCGACATCACCACGATCTCACACAAAGTTCTGGTCGTAGCTGGGGTACGTTGTCTCGCTCCCAGTCTTGCGTTGTCGCTGCTGCGCTTGCACAGGCTGCTGCTCCTGGAAGGTTTGGACCGATGGTGAGACAGCACTTGGATGTGGTGACGCTGCGACTGCGCCTCTGACTCTCGGTTTCTGTCTCGCTGCTACCTCGTCCTGTTGGTGCCTCGCAGTGCGCATTGAGTACCACACCGACGAGATCGTGACGAGGACTGTGAACGCCGCCATGCCGACCGCAAGCAGTGTTGGGGGCCCGTACTTGCGCTTCGTAACATTGCCCGAGGACGCGTCTTCTGCGAGCGCAACCGTGCAGCGCGGACCACCCCAGGATCGAGGGTGCGAGCACACACAGCGACTGTTTTCACAACTTCCGGTCTTTGGACGTGCTGCTGTCTTGCTGCCGCCGACTGTGCAGTCGTCATCGACGGTACAAAACGCTTTGCCGGCGACTTCGATCGCAGGGTTGTCGGAGTCCTGGTATTCGTCCAAGTGGCCATTGATCCACGCGCGCGTTGGGTGACTCCGTGGATCGCAGCCCACTTGCATGTAGTTGTCTGCCGCGAGGTCCGTGGCTCGGTCTTGGTACAGTCGAATGTAGTCGATCTTCATGAACATCGGAAACTCGTCGCAGATGCGCACGTCGTCTGGGTTCTTGCCGTCGCCTCGACACGGCTTGCCTGGGTTTGGCGGTGTCGTGCCCCACGACCGCGACAGCGCGACGTTGAAGATCAAGTACATCGGCTCGTTGATCATCACCTTCTGGACGTTCGTCGCGCCTGCGTTCTGCGGGACGTTCGTGAACGCTTCAGCCGAGACTTCAAAGAGCACGTGTCCTTCGAGCATCCAACGCACGTAGCCGTTCACGCCCGTCACCCACTCGAGCTGGTACACGAGGTAGTCTGTGTACGCTGCGAGGTGCACAGGCCAGTTCGCAGAGATAGCGTCCATCTGGTAGTTGAACGGCTTCATGAGCCCAGACGCAGGCGTCGCCGGGTCGCGAGGCGACGCGCAGTTCGCGTGCATATTGTCAGCGTCGCACAAGTACGAGCCCATGTACGAGTTCATGACTGGGAAGCACGTGCCGTTTGTGTTGATGGACCAGTGGTCGAGCCCGACGCCGTCGATGAGCCCGAGGTCGGCGTTTGCGTCTAGCGATGCCGGACACGTGTCGCGCGAGCACGCATTCTCACTTATGCCGCGCGCGATCGATGCTGCGACTGTCGCGTGCGTTTGCTTGCGTGCAGAGTCAGCTTTGCAAAAGTTGTTCGCCGCG